>JAQGAY010000108.1:0-50983 GCA_034698085.1 Polydesmus angustus
AGAAAGCCATGGAATTCGGTAGTAACAGGTGGCAAATACAACATTTTTCTACGATTATCGTTGTTGTTATTATTACTTGTCAGGTTTAGACAACAAAAACTTTTTTTTTTTAAAATAACTAAAAATATAGAGACCGGATAACGAAATGAAAAACTTAATGAATTAAAATCGTATTTAGAAAAAGGGTTAATTTTAGTAAATATTTTCAAAAAAATAAAAAAAGGGCTCAGAAATCACGTAATACATTATCATCATGCTCTATAAAACCTTGGTTTTGCTTTATTATGAGTGGCACGCATATACCACGCCTCATGCGCGGCCACGCCCACTCGAAAATTTCTACGCCGATACGCGTTTCGGCCTCTCCAAAAACTCTTTTGTTTTTTATTTTATTTTTTATAATTTTTTTTTGATTGCGAAATTTAAAGTTCAACATGTCGAATGAGTGACATGTCAAAATGTTGCGCAATTTTAAATCCACTTGTAACGAGATTTTATAAATAATAAGAGAAGAAGAAAAAAAAAAAACGGAGTAGAGGTGATTAACAATAGCATTAACTCTCGTATGCAAACCTAACTCACGATATTTCAATGAATGAACAATAATAACCTCGGGTTCTAAAACCTTAAAATCTTGCACCCTCATTGGTTCAACTAATACACCTAAGTAACCAATAGCAAGCGTCAAAATAAAGTTAGAAAGGAAAGGTGGGGGAAATAATAGGTTTACAAGCCTAGTTTTATTAGGACTAAAACATTTTGCTCTTAAAAATGATAATAGAAAAAAAAATCATTAATACTTCATCGATGATAAGAAAGCAACTTATTCTTTCGAATAAATTAAATAATTACATTGGTAAAAAAAGTAGCGTAAGAAAGAAAAGGAGAAAAAAAAGGTAGTCTTGCTAATTGTTAATGTTAATATCGATTGTTTGTTACCTGTTAGTTTCCCACGGATCAAACTTTTTTTTTTTTACTGTAAACTTTGTCAAACAAATACGAAAATTCTACATTTTCATGTTTGACCACCTCGCAAACTTTTATATTGGAAACTTTTTTTTTTTTATTTATTATTTTAAATCTTTAAAGTACATTTTTCGTATTCCACCGAAAAAGAAAATTGGGAGAAGAAAAAAAAAAGATGGTGGTCGGTGGATAAGAAAAAGGAAGAAATTTCGCATCGTCATCTTATTGTTATTTGAAGAACAAAACAACAACAACGAACGAATAAGTTGGAAATGTCTCGAAGTGAGGAGAGTATAGTGGTTAAAAGAGTGAGTGAGAGATATTTGTTAGCTAAGTTAAGAAATCGGTGCTGATCAAAGGTGGAATGCGGTTTATGCGATTACCACTCTCTCGTATACATGTATCTAAACGTCTTGAGATGGTGAGAAAAAATTGAGAGAAAAATAAACAAGCTGAAGAAGGAGCAGACGCTAAGGAATTTTTCCACAGCCCTCCCACACAATCCTCTCCCCCCACCTCATTCCTCCCCCCATCTCTCTAATAATAATCCAATAAATAAAAACGTAATAACACTGCTCCCAGTGCTTTTTGGCTTTTTAAGGGGTTTATTATTATTTTGCAGACAAATTATCGCGTACTAAAAATTGCTGGAGCGTGCAATTTATTGCGATTGCTCAAGTTTTTTTTTTTTTAAATCTTATAAAAGCTCATTTTCGGGTCAAATAAAAATTTATTAAAAAAAATGAATGAATGAATTGAGTCATGGGCCCCGCAGGCTCATCCGTTGGGTGTTGCTAATTGAGAAACGGCGAAATTGCCGAGTGTCAAAGCGCGGCGAAAGCCAAACGCGAGACATCTGGAGGTGTTTAAATTATTTGATTTGGTAATTATTGTTATTATTTTGATTGGATGTTTTTGCGCGTGGTAGCACATGTTGACAGCAAAACCATATGGAGACAGGCGGCGATTGCGAGGGTGTATAAGATGGGGGAGAATAGGATGGGCGAGCGGGTAGTTGGCATTTACTATTCCGGGGGCCAAAGGGCCTAGTTCTCCAATGTTTTCCATCGCGAAAAAACACTCCTTTTTTCTCAATCTCGCAACTGCTTTCCCAACAGGAAAAAATAACATTCGTCTCAGTTTACGTTCTTCAATTCCCATTCAAAACGGTTTTTGAAAATACTATTATAGCAAAAGCTAAAATTCTGATTTACGCCATTTTGTGTTCTTTATGTCATGATTATATGAAGTGCAAAATTTGTTCGAATTTTTTTGATACTAACGATTAAACTAGTGGGATAACATTAAATTTATGGTCTGATAAAAAAAGTATTATTCATTTTCTAAATGATAACTGAGAATTAGCTGAAATAATAAATTATAAGAGCAGATGAATGTGAGATTTTCTGTAAAAATAGTCGCCACCTAGAGGCAAGATTCTGTAATGTTCTGACTAAACGGTCTGTGTTACAGCGAATGATGATGGAGAATGTGACCCGGATTTTTCTATGAAAAGCAGGAAGATGAAGGGAGAGAGAAGGAAGGGTGCACCCAAACTTGAGATCACACAAATTTCGACCGCCAAAAACGTCTTCTCGCCATCTCTCCCCCCTTTCTTCGGTAGAAAACGTTACAAGTTACTTAAGAAGAGCATCTGTTTTCTCTTTAAAAATGTAAACTGCGTTTATTTGGTTTCGGGCCCTCCCGTCGTCGTCCTGTTGGGGGGAAGGCTTTGCTCGGGCCCGGTTTTCCTGCGGATCACATCAGTGTCAAACCACAACTTCCTCTATTTTTCTCATCTTTAACCAAAACTAAAGCTGCTGCTGCTGATACTGGTTTCATCCTTCCCAATGAATGAATGTGGATATAGTAAACACGTGCAAACTATTTGACTTTGACTCACATCGGATGTTTTTCTTTTTTTTTTTTCTTTCTCTCATCTTGCGCTGAAGCTACTCGTGAATGATTGAACGAAATTTGAGTCAAGTTCAAATTAGCGAATCGACGAGTACTACGCACGTACATTTCGTTACGAGTCTTGATTTTTTTTTTCAGTTTTTCTTCTCGTACGTACATATTAAAATAAAATTTGCTTGATAAATAGCCCGAGTGAAATGGCGAAGAAAGTTTGGCGAGTTTTTTACACCGGAAACTCCACACCCTTCATTTGCCTACTTCACAACACTCTCTACTAATGGTTTACTAATGGGTTTACTCATCTCCATTCACGCGACCGTCCCCGCGGCCCCACCCTTTTTCCATTCAAAATAATAACACGCTATCTTTTATTCCTGACAAACAAATAAAAATAGCGCTTTAAATTCTTTACATTTGCCCAGACGAGGTCACGTGAGGCGGCGTGACGTAACAGAAATGTATGCAAATCACGTTCTTGCTAAACGTAATAATAATTATTATTGCCATGTAACGAGATCTGAGTTAGCAAAAAATTGCTGGTATGTGAACCGATCCGATGAACGAAATAATTTTAAGAAATATACAGTACAACGATTTTAAATTATAGACAACATTCAACTCCGATTTCGACCATTTTTTCCATAAAATATATATCTATATTTATACCATATAATAATACTGTGTATATCTTACACTATAATATAATCTTATTTTTTTTTTTTTTTTTTGGCATTTACAAGTGGTAAAACGAATTATTAAAAGTGCTTATCAGCATTCTTTCCATGCCACTCAATTTGGACTTGGAATAGCAACCCCCCTCTCCACTTCACATTTTATCACCATCGTCAATCATTAGCTAATTATTGTTTGCCCAACATAAACACTGACTCGGATTCGATGCTTTAAACTAACGATTTGCTCAGTAAGCGACATATTAAAAATAAATGGAATAATACAGTTCAAAGTCAATGAAAAATTATTATCGCAGTAGGCTACTGTATAGGATAAATAAAAATTCTTTTAAAAATAAAGCTTATTCAATAAAATACTAAAGTGTAATAAATGCAAGATCTATCGATAGTAAATGTATTTCATAAACATGATTCTCACAAATTGGACTTCGGTCGAAGATGTTTTTCAAAAGCAATGCGATTAGATCGGAATTCCCGACTTGGATTCTGTCCGGAGGGCTTCGAACAAAAAAAAAATCAATCATTCATTGGATATTAACTACCGAGGTACACTACATAAATTTGTGAAGAGGTTTTATTATTTTTTTAATTATTTTTTTTTTTTAAAAGAGGTTTGCACGTGTAAAAAGTATGTTAAGTGTGCGGAGTTTAAGATTCTCGGGAAAATGTTTTCTAGTGCCATTAAGCCGCGTTTCAAAAACATTGTACTGTAGCTGGTCAAGTTAGTGGTCACTCTTTTACAACGAAATCCAGTGATAGAGAAAGAAAAAATAAAGAAAGGGATTACTACTCCGCTCTTTCGAGTAGGTTGTGAGAATATTTGTGATGTCTTCATCTACCTGGGTGTTCGTCACCGAGTGTCACAACAAATTTTAATCAACTTCTAATCCTCCTTTTCTTCCCCCTCTTTCATACGTTTTCTCTCTCTTACCTATCGTCACTATCGAAAAGCATTGTACATTTTGTAGCCTAAAATTTTTCTAAAATCTCAGGTGAAAACATATGTTTGACATGCGAATTTCTATCGAAACTTGGTGATTGGGAGAAAAATCCCCCCCGGAAGTAGTTGTTTTTAATGAGGGTGAATTGAGGTGACCAGTCGAAGACCAACCCAACAGCTCATTTGGGATCAATTTGAAAAGTTGACGAGTAATTTAAAAGGGACGAAGAAAAAAAAAATACAAGTTTTTTTTTTGTACTCTAAATAAATACGAACGCATCGCATTCCAGGTTGAAAGTAGCTTCGGGGGTTAAGAAAATTTTGTTGCCGCGATTGGTCGGTGGACTCGTAAAATGATCGGTTGAGTCGTCCTCGTTTGTATTTGCCGCTCACATAATAAACAAAAATTAATGGGCGCACACAACCTCTCTTCTTTTTTTTTTTTTTTTGTTGTTTCTTTACTCATCTTTTTCTTTAGCTTAGAGAAAAAATTTTCAACCACTTTTTAAAGATTGTGTTTTGTGGCCACAAGGCTTATCTGTACCCCTAGCGGCTTTTGAACAACAAATTTATAAATCAAGGCTTTGGTTACACTTGACTGGATTTATTAACGCAATTTACGCGCTCAGACATAAAGACAGAAGAGGAGAGTGAGAGAAAAACACGTAACATTTTTGTTAATTACGCAAGCTTAAATAATAACGTTTGCCATTCATTTAACTTAATAATAATAAGATATAAAGTCGGTATATAAAAAATATGAGCAGCTATTTTTTTTTCAATGTTTATACTTTGTTATTATTATTCTTATGATGATAATGCGCGTGCGAGTTTAGGCCACGACCCTTTGCGTCGGTAGAACACCGAATGAACGATAGAAACACAACAATTTTGAGGTGAATGGATTTGCAAATGTCGCCGTTTGAATGGATTAAAAGCAAAGAAGAGATATAGAGAAAGTGAGAAAAAAAAACGTAAATAAAAGCAAGATAAAGTCGATGAAAAGTCGAGAGGATTAGATTGAAAGATTAAACTGAATAAGTGTCGCTTTAACCGCGTTACTTATTAAATTAGTAGAGAAAAGAAAAGAGCTTTCCGAATGATTCCCGCTCTCCGGTGTTGAGGTATCAGCAGGTGGCTCTAGGGTGCCCGAATCGGAAGAAATAGAATCAAATAAATTGAAAGAATTCCGACTGGAGACGTGTACCATGTTAACACAATGTGTGACAGAGATTGTCGAGCTGAAATTCGCACATTATTCTATAGCAAACCAAAGTTATTTAGTAAAAAGGTGTAGTTCTCACCCGGCGGGTAGCAAGCACTCATTCAATATCTTAAAAAGAATGACTCTTATTTATCTGCTTATTTCATTTTGTGAATTAAAAAAGAAAAAAACTAAATAAATAAAAGTCGTAAAAATACTGCTCGTTTTACGCAACTTTATATTGTCCAAAAATGTTTTGTCCATCCCCCTCTTCTTTTACATGTTATTTCTTTTCAGCGACAAAAATGTTAAATGTTCTAACACAAGTCTCGATGACCAAATACAAAATTATTTACAATGGAAAAAATATTTCTCGCTTTTTTTTAAACTTTTATTTTAATGCTAAAGATAGTGTGCACTACGATGGAGGAAGATACAGTTGATAAGAAAATGTGTGGGGTAAGTGCGGAGAAGAATTATTATTTTAAGTAGTAATAGCGGATGTGTAATAAATATTCGGTATCAGCCATCAAACAACTAGTTAATCAGATAGTATCAGATCCACGACATCCTTAGGCTTCGATGTTTTAGGCGTGGTTCTGCACGGCCCTGAAAATCTACGCGATCCGAGTAAAATATTAAGTTTGCGACACTTCCGCTTTCAATATTTTATAAAGATTATTTTTTTTTTAAATAAAAAAAATAAAAGTTTGATTTTCCGTGAGGTATGCAGTATTATACTGTAGATAAAATACAGTCGTAGAATTGAAGCTGTTAGTAGAGGGCGGGGTGTGACGTAACACAAGGTTGGGTGACCATAATGTTAGGTTAAGAAGAGCGTGTGAGTTGGTGGATAATTTCGTTACAAAAGAATTAGTTCCACATTTTTTTTCTCCCCCCACCCACCTTCCAAAAAAATGCCAAATTTGCGTCGCAATAAAAAGAGAAAAGCGTATATGTGTGGGTATGATAACGTACGCGGACACACCGTAGGTGACATTGGGGCGTCTATGAGAAAATAACAAGGTCCAAAATGAAAGAACCGAATTCCATTCCGCAGTTGAACCAAGCATGTAATACCCTTTTAACTAATACGAGCCGCCACTTTTTCAGCGATGGGAAACACGGACCCAAGGTTCGCGACTCTCCAAAACAGAAAAAAAAAAAAATTTTCTCAAAGAAAAAGTATATCATATCTGTGTTTGGCTCTCAGTGCATTTTTTGTGGAGAAGATGTGAAAGGTTAGCAACTGAGGAATTCAACAAGTGAGGTATTTTAAGGAGGGGTTAGGTTCGGGTTTGACGGGGCGTAGGTAGAAGAGAGAGGGAGGCGGCAGCTTGGGGCACTGAAGACCTAAACTCAACTCAACTGCTCAAGGGTCACTTTCGAAGCTGCTGCTGCTGCTGATTTTTATGGGCAAAGCGAAAATGTAAAAGCATGTTGTTAAGGGGGGAGTAAACAAAAGTTAAAAAAGAAGAACAGTGCCGCCTGGCGCCAAACTATTTACAATGACGGGCTTCCTTCAGCCAACGCTTTTCAATGCCTCGTATTCATAACAATAAAATTTTCTTCTCTTACAATTTTCGAGTGCTCTTTCAGTGTTAAACCACTTTTAACTTAATGAGAAGCAAGTTTAAGATACAAAAAAAGTCTTTATATTTCCATACAAATGTTTTTTTTTTATATCTATCCACTCTCTATCATCATACACTACTAATATACCAAAAAGAAAAAAGAAAAAAAAATTCCACTAATAATTGCACACTGTTTTGCATATGATTTGAGCTTTGGCGAAACAAAACTCGTTTGTTTAATGCTCCAAATTGTGTAGAAAGAGATGGGTAGTACATGTACTGAAAATGAATTCTCGTTTAAACCGGGTTCTCTAATGGAGTTGAGGACCGGAGGCCACAGACAATATGATGACTCACTCCAATCGACGAATTAATAATAATAATGTTCACGTAATACCGAAGCCTTTAGGATCATATAAAAAAAAATTTGAATCGGAATGGAAGAAAATGTTTATGAATGGCGCAAAGGCGATGAATAGCCTTCTCGTCTCCCTTTCGGCCATCATTTACAGTGTACTTTGACCAAATTCCATTCCGCAGTTGTTAAGTACTGTGTACTATAATGTTGTATCGGTGAGGGTAAAAATTTTGGTCGACAAAACACAATTTTATCCGATAACTTTAGATTTTTATAATGTAATCGCGTTAAGCATTGCATTCCATAAGCATCAGCAGCAGCAGCCATTGAAGTTTCTCTTTATTTTTTTATTTTCATGAATGAGCCCCGTTTAGTTGTTTTCCTTATCTCTCTCTCTCACGACGTCAGAGGGAGACACATAATGGCCCCGTGTGTGTACCTGTCACCTTAAATTCCGTTCATTCATCTATCCACCTTCTCCTTTTACCTTAAGTCTTGACCTCAACTTCACCTCAAAATGCATTCCTTTCCTATCAATGAAGTGAGAGTGTGAGAGCCAGCCCCGGACTAGTCGCGCTCCCTCTACTGTATACTGTAATAAAGAGCAAGTGCTCTACTTGTGGAACGACAGGTGAACTGGATACTTTTACCAAATATTTTCGATTTCACGGCACTTGTTCCCTGTATTATTGTTATGGCGACATTTTTTCCTAACATTTTTCCTGTGAATCACCAGATGGGGATGTTGAACGATTTTAAAAGTGATGTGGAATAATATAGGATTTATTTTTTCACTTTTAGCATACTTTTTCTTTTTGGTACGGTATTGATTTCACGCAGTTCATTTTTGCGGTATGAAAAATATTTGTTTAGAAAATGAAGGAGGCAGAAAAGAAATGAATATTATAATTATTTTTTGCGACTTAAATGTGTGACCCAAAAAAAAAAAAAAAAGATTGTTCTTTTCATTTTTGTTATCCATTCGTTAGATTTATTTGCCTTTTCCATTCCATTTATCTTTCTCTGGCTTTTTCTGTTTTGTTTTTGTTGATTTTTTTTTTCTCTCTCCTCTCTCGGTTAGTGTTTGTTTGCTCACTAACTTGTCTATTTCACCGCTTTTAATAAATAACCGGACTCCTGACTGTGTTTCCCTGTCACACAACAGTACTACTGTCGGTGCTTCGTTCTCCATTATTAACAAAAGGTAGAGAAGAAACTTCTTTGAAAAACTTTTTTCATGTGTACTTTTTAAGATGTACTTTTCTCGCATAAATCACCAAATTTTTTTTATTATTTTTGCACATCTATTACCTTAACACGCGCATGCGTGACGTGTTTTCACATAGTTTCGCTAATTGAAAACTAGGAAGTAAACCCCGTTATTACTAATTAATTCTCTTTTTTTTTTTTACTCTTAAAAAAATTATAATCAAAAATTTATCGACATTTGATCTGAGAATTAATAATAATTATCTATTGTGAATGAACAAAATATCAATAAAAGTAAGTTAGAATTTGATAGGGTAAGTGGAGGCCAATTGAGGATCGAATGGAAAGGCCAACGACTCAACTCGCTGCATTAAATGTGAATCAAAGTGGGTGGTGTAGGTGAATGGAGCAACACAATGTCGTAAAACTTGAACAAAATAATAAAGTTGAAAAGAAAAAAAAAAAAAAAAGATCAATGAATTCGTATGAAAGGCGCCACCTATGTTTCCATGTAATTTGCATATTGTATGCAACATCTACAATGCACGAGCATCGTATTGCGAACGGCCATTTACTGCAAAGTAGCTGGGCATATTCTGGCGTGTGACGTGGGTGGTGCGGGGGCGTTTAGTGGGTGATGGTGGGAGGACAAAGAGAGAAGGTTTATTTGGTAACAATTCAATACAGAATTTATTTTTATAAATACCATTTTTAACCCGCTTTTTATTATTGTTAGTTTTGAATGAGGTGTACAACACACTTCAACACTGAATGAATGAATAATAAATAAATATACGGTAGGTCTACTACTGCTCTAGTACACAAGTAGTACGGTAGATACTGCTACGGTAAAGAGAAGATAGAAATGTTTTTTTATTTTGTTTTATTTTTCTTCTAAATACTTTTTTACCAACCACCGAAGTTGTTTTAATTAATCCTAGATATTATATATGTATTATCTATCTCCATCCGTTCATCCTCTCTCCTCCCCTTTTTTTTCTAGTTTTTGTGCGCGCGCTTGCGTGTGTACGTGCAGAGCTAAAATGTGTTTGCTCCCTTTCAATGCCCCACACTGTTCATAGTCAAAAGGTCTCCCTATCATGTTCATTGCTGAAGGTTAAAACCTGGGTTAATACTCTTTTTGCTGTTAACATTCCTCCATCTTTGCAATGCGAACAGCCCTTTCAATTTGCCTACACTACTACTACTACATCTGTTTGGCACTTCGTCACGTTTACTACTTTACATACTTTTAACATCAAAATTACTCTTAAGCATCTAATCGATTAGATTTGCCTTTAATATTAACCGCACTCGCTTTTTCAACGTTGCAACACGCGTTGGCAACTGATTTTCCACGTTCTACTTTTTCGTACTACTGTACTGTATACAGAACTTACACAATTTATAAAAACGAACTTGCAGCTAGATTTTTTTTTTTATTTATTATCATTATTTAAAAAAGAAAAATATTCTATATTTCTCAATTCAAATTGATTTAGTTGCTCGAGTGAGTGAAGGTCATCTCTGTCTGACGGCTTGTGAGACGGGGGATGGTTTGGAATTGATAAGAAATATCCCGGATGTTGAGTATATGTATATCTCGTGTTGACCCAAGTATATATTTAGCGGGCTTTGAATGTTCGCGCGTGCTATCATAATGTGTCAACTCGACTTATCTCCTTCTGTTCATACACTCTCTCGCTCGCTCGCTTTCTTTTAACAGATTTTTATGAATGAAAAATATTGGACAAATAAACTCGCTTAGTGCAAGGTAAAAGTTTTATCGGTGTGACCGTTTGTTGATAAGGCCAGCCAGCCACGGAGAAATAGTCAGAAGCGCTTATCTTAATTGTCTCCGACTTACCACTCCAAGTACCGTAGCATCAACCACCAAGATTGTGAAAACCGAAAGGAGGAGATGGGATGGGGGGTTGATTTAATTCGGTACATGTGATGAATGAATGAGAACGTCAGTAGGGTCACAAATAAATCTAAGGAGGGGCCTAAATTAGGTTCTCTCGGCTTTTCTTTTCTACTACTGTAGCTAAGACAGTTTTTTTCTATGAAAAAATAGATAGGGTAATGTTTTATCCTTTATCGCTCGGGGGTGCCACTTGTTGCATCCGGTGACCCTGGTCTTTTTTTTTTTAAACTGGCTAATCAAGGTTGACTCCTTTACCTTCTAACTTTTTGAAACGTCTAATTACGATTTTCAACAATGTTTCTCTCTCTTTTTTTACTTAAGTTTACAAACTATTTTAGGGAAACAAAACTGCAATTTACACTCGAATGTTAATTCAAGAGAAGACGCACAAAATAAATAAAAAAATTATCATTTTCTAGATGGTTAGTCATTCATAGCCTCAAATTAGTATAGTGATGTTAATTATTGATTTTGTCGACTAATTTTGGCGCATTCCCCCTCTAACTCCCCTCCCGTTTGCTTGAAAAGCAAAATTTCTATTGAAACCACGTGTGTAATCTCCACGTGTCATTAAGTCAAGTAAATAAATTGTTTTTTTACATTCATCCGCGTGCGAATTTCAATTCTATTCGGTTTTTTTCATATTATTTTTTCTTTCATTGAGTTATTATTTCAGTGCGGAAGTGTGAACTTCAATGGTAACGAGAGAAACGATCTGTAAGAATATATTTTTTTGCTTTTTTTTTTCCGAGAACATTTTTCTCTTTCACTTTCCTTCAATCTGGTTTCACACAAAATTTAAAAATAGAATTTCTAGTATATTTCACGAGCTACATGCAGTACAGTAGTGGCGTTTCCTTACACAGGATTACCGGATCCTGTCCCGTTACACATGTAAATAAACTAGGAATTATTATCATGCATTTCAAAAAGGAAGAACTATTTCACATTTTGACAGGAAATCTTTTGTTGACTTCCAAAATTCATTCATTTACAAAAAATTATGTCTCCTCATAAACGTTTTGGATCTAAAACTTCTTTAATTGATCCTCTTTTTTTTTATTTTTCAAAGAATTATAATATTATTGTATTTTATCATTGAAAAAAATAATATACATTACGAACGCAGCGGTGACGTATTTAACAGCTGATGGCGAAGATTTGAACAAAGTTATTAAACTTTCCCTCTCGTTAATTTTATGTTCCCGAGTGAATGGAACGAACGCACAGGTGTGTAATGTGTGTGTTTAGATATGTAAATAGCATTAGGTGAGAGAGAGAGAGTTTTATAAAAAAAAAAACCAGTTAAAACAATTCACTTGTAGGCGCAACCTGTTCCATTTACCCGCATATTATTAATGTTATATTCAGCATCTGTTAACCGCATTAAAAGCCCGATAAAACAATACAAACTGCATCGTGTTTCCGATTGATTTAAAATTCCTATTAACCCTTGCGCGTTGTATCACGCGCAGGAGCTGATTTTTTTTTTTCAAGAGACCCACCTAATTATCATTTGGGCCCCACTAATCTTCCTCTCCTTCCCCCGCCCCTGTCCCCACCCATGTGGCATGCGTAGTGAAGGTGCTTGGCGTTCATCACCTTTTCCTCGTTTGCCCTTAGTTTTTAACCTTGAAAGGGGGAAAAAAAGTGAAAAGGCTTCTTCACCCGGTTAAACGGTTTCCACTTTTTTTTATCACGTGGTTCCATTGCAATGGGCTAACAAATGCGCAGGTACAAGTCTAGGCACAGGTTGAATGAGGATGATTATCGTTATCTCACGGTCTGTGGAGCGAGAAATAATATAATGGGGGTTAGGTTGCGAAATGAAACGAGAGGCGGAGTGAAACAAGTGAACGAGATTGGAGGTTAAATTAAGCAGAAGCAAATAACAACAACATCGGGGAATATTATTTAAAAAAAAAAAAAAAAATAACGAGTGGGTGAAAATGCAAGAGCAAAAATATATAAAAAGAAGGAAGTGTAGTTTGTTGTTGAGGTTGGCAACTCTACTACCGAATGTAGGACGAAAATGTAGAAGGAGGGGGAACCAAACGCAACCCGGAAAATGTGAAGGGAAATACTGTTACACGTACTGTACTTCTTAAAAATGAATTAAAATTAGAAAAGTTTAAAGTAAATCTTAGATCAAGATGAACCTCAGTAGCAGAAAATTCTCAGTTCAGCAAAATATTAGAGAAATATATCTAACCCAAAAGCAGTACTAGTACACTTAAATCAATTTCTTTAAAGTATCAATGAAAAATGACCAATATCTAATGCTTAGTTATAGTACTGTATAATATATGAAAGTTTTTCACTTTCATGAAAAAAATAAATATTACACCTTATAAGTATAACAAAATAAACAACCGAAATTTTCCCATGAATTTCGTTGGCTATGCTGTATTAAAACAGCGACAGCAATTATTTCAAGAATGTGCAGCCGACATAACTATTTTTTTTTAAAATTTAAAAATATTATGTTACATCATACCAGTCAACATTTTTCTCTACCCTTTTTTCCCCACCTTAGCTATCACATTACTTAAGTATATCATTATCGATAGCAAAAAATATATATATATATATAAATAAAAAATAAGAATTTTTTTAAATAACTTTTACACGGGGCATTAATTTAAATCTCTTTCAAGTCACTTTATCTTTTACGACGAGAAAATGTCACAATTAATAAATAAAATAATGGAAGAGTTGATGTTAATTTTTCTTACCTGTTGCGCAAATTGCCATTAAAGTCTGCGCGTGGCGTTTGATCTTTTCGCTCTTGTAGTCGGAGGGGAGTCGTCGTAAAATGTAGTCCACAAAGTCGTGAGGTGTGATGGCCCACATATCCCATTTTAATTTACCTAATACCAACAGCTCCCAGCTCTGCAAATATTTTGATATAAAAAGAAAAAAAAAAAGAATTAAAAATTTGATATAATTGATATTTTATTAATTTATTAACATTAATAACCGAATGTGAAACAATAAGAGTAGAACGAGATGATTGTTAATGATCGGTTGATGACCCTTACTTTCGGGTTTTAAATTTTTACGATCGAAAAATACTTCATTAGACAAACATGAAAAAATAAAAATATTAAAATTACAACACGTTTTGTTTGATTCCAAGTGGCGTTGACTGCTGTAATGATTAAAACGTGAAACTCTCTCTCTCTCATTCAGTCTGCGTGTAGTCTACGAGAGAATGTATTGAGTGGAATTCCAGACGCCAATTTCAACTCCAGCCCCAGACGGTCCACCTTTCACCTTTATACTTCCACCCACATCAATGAATAAATAACCAGAGCCCACCCACTCTAATATTCCACCTCATTCCATATGCATTTAACAATGTACATTGTAGCCAAAAAATTCAACCCATTTCCAATGACGTCAAACAACCCCCTCCAGATAATAAAAGCCGAAAAAGAATATTTAAGAAGAAAAAAAAGTAATTAATTAAAAAATTGAGTTTCGATTAAGAATTTAAAGAATTTTTCGAAAAACCGGTTATTTACTATTTTACCTACAAAAATTATATCGTAGTTAACAGAGGATTACAAAAGAGACAAGTGCCAGACAAACGGTAAATTACCCCCCTCCTACTATAAAAAAAAATAAATAAACAAAAAATAAGGTTTTTTTCTCTCCTCTCTTTTCTTTTTTGGTTAACTTAAATACTACGTGGACATCGGCAAACGACGACGACCCGGTTATTATTTGAGATATAAAAAAAAAAATATTACCGTAAACTTATAAAAAAGATCGGAGAAGAAGGAGGTGAATGTAAAAAGGTGAAGAGAATTTCTAAGTAGTTTTTGAAGTGTAATGTAGTGGGTGGTAGTGATGGTGACTGTGGGTGGTGGCCACTTCGCCACAGGTTGTCTAAAAAATGGGCGTGAGAAAATGTTCTTCACCAAGATATTATATTAAAGAAAAACGGTTGGCGGCTAAAACATAGAAAAAGATTATGAAGGAAGACAAAACTACATGGAGCAACGCCATCTACATTTTTTTTTTTTTTTTCTACTACTAGTACTTTTTTTTTAAAAAAAAAATTAAAATTAAAGAAAATATAGGGTAAAAAAAAAATTAACTCTTTCTCTATTCCAACACACCTGTGTATATCCCCGTGCACAAACCTCTCTCTCACTCGTTTTTCTCCATCCCTAAACCACCCCCACTTTTCTCTTAAACAAATTTAATGACGTCATCTTGTATTAATTGTACCACACACAAAGTTTTACAACTTTTATTCCCTTAATTTTTTGTTAAGTGACGTCAGTATGAGACATTTTGCACGTTGAACTCGAAATTCACATACGAAATTATTGGTAAATAGTGCATGCGTACTTTTCTCTCTTTTTTTTTATTTAAAAAAAAAATATATATAAGGGACAATAAACTTGTGTTCCCTCTTTTGACATTGACAACTAAGAATATACAATTTTGTTTCTTTTTTTCTTTCTCAAATGTATATGAAGAGATTTATCGACCTCAAAAAAAGTTTTTCAAAAACAAATAAATAAAACATCTTAATTATTTGAAAGCTAATTAAAAACCAATGCCGACGTCATTATTACGTCACGTGAGAGTAGATGAACAACATGACATCTTCTAATCACTTCAAAAGTTATTTTTAAGCCTCCTTAGATCTGTTTTACGGTACTAAATACTGTATTACATATTATATTAATAAAACTACGCATGCGCGTAATCGACAGTATTAGACGTAAGATTATTATAAATGAGAACATTTGACGGTCGGTTAACTTCTAATTAATAAAACCGTCACCTTTTTTGATACTTCCTGTTTGAGAGAAGAAAGAAGCAAGAAAAAAAAGTAAGGGTAATGGATGAGTTGTTAATGCTCATATCCGTATGTGATTTTTTTTTTTATATTCATGTGGGAAATTTACTAATGCAAAACAATTACATACTCGAGCGCGCAATATAAACATTATTAACACACCTTTTAGACGCGCTTTTAGTCGTTTAAAATTATGTTAACATTAATTTATAATTAGTTTAATATAAATGTTACGAGAGAAAACAGACGTAAGATAGACGGGGTGGAAGAAAAAAAAAAGTGCGCAATATCAACACGTGGTGTTTGTTGAATTAATAGAAAGCCCGTGTAACGTAATATTATATGAATGGCATTGGATCTGAAGGAAATCTAAATAAAGGTAGGTTAAGGGGAGAGGCACAAGATGGGCACGCGTGATGGAACTAATAAATCAACTGACCTAATCGATTGCCACGTACAAACACTACATGTACCCTTGACACCCAGCACGTCGATATCGCTAGGTGTATAGAGATGTGCACGCATCGAGTGATTGAACCGTTTCTAAACAAATACAGGTACCGTACAGTATTTTCGATCAAAGGTTGATCTAAGATTTTCTTAACTTTTTTTTTTTTGAAGAAGAAGAAGAAGAAATATGAGAGAGATTATTCTTTGAGGGCAAGTTAAAAAGATTTTTAAATACAGAGTAGATACAAAGTCACGCAAACTTTTCACGTTCGAGCGTGACTTTCGCAGCGACACCCTGTAATAATAAAACTTTCGATGAATAGAAAGAATTATTAATAATAAAGCTGGAACAGATGACAATAAACACGGGTTTTTTTAAAAAATAAAATAATAATACGATAAAAAAAACCTCTGGCATAGAATATATAAAAAAAGATGGCAAAATGTTTCGCGTGGAAGTCGCGTGCAACGCCCATGCCTGTTAATAGTGACGTTTTATATCACAATCTTCATTCAAACCAAAATTCTATTTATAAATATTTTTTTAGAAAACGAGAAAAAAAAAAAATTGCGAGCAAAGTCGTATTTTAAAATAAAAACTTTTTCTAATAAAAAATATATGAATGAGGGAAAAAAAATGGGTGATATTCCTGTAATGATAAAATTTCTGCGCTATTATTATATTTTACGGGTTTTTGTCCAGGACCAAACCCATTGATAAAATTAATGTTGTATACGAGTTAAAAAGGAGGAGATGTCTTAACATAATTTTGGCTGCTCCAGACACACACGTTCGTGGAGAAATAACTGTGTGTGAGGTGAGAGAGGGAGGGGGTGGAAAGGGAACAGTGATAGAGTCGGATTTTTTTTTTAATTCAAAGACGCAGCATGTGGGGGGGAGTAGAGAGAAAATGGTGGAGTGAACATATTCATTTCAAAGCCAAAGCAACCAAAAATCATGATAAAAAAAACACTATTTTTTTTTTTTTTTGTTGTTCTTTCTTGATTTACACAGAGAAGAAAAAATGGAAATGTCCAACTGCGAAGATAACGCGCAAAGTCGTTTCAAAACTGCCCTTTACTTATCCCCAAAACGTTTTTATAAGTCTGATTGATTATCTAGACGAAAGACGTCCCACGTCAATCAACAAAATACTTTTAATGGCCAAATAAATTTACTTTCATAAATAGAAATTGAGAAAATGTTCAATACCGGTATATCCATTCTCATTAAATTCAATTAATTTATAATACAGTGCAGTAAACTCCCGATTATCCACGAAATTGAGTGAAGCGACCGCGGATAAATGAATTCCGCGGTTGATCCGTAAAACGACCGAAAAAGGACACAAATTAACACTAAAAAATATTTAAGCAACTTTTATTTACAGTAGGGGGTCTGCGCATACAATTATGACGTAATAAACTGTAGTTTTCGGTGCTTACAAGTTTGTTGGCTTACTTTTCGCAAAAAAAAAAGTCGGTCAACTGTTTTTGTTTTATTGTGGTAAAACACCATCGCAAAAAAAAAAAAAAAAAAAAAAACGAAGAAGAAAAGGAAAGAAAAACCGCGCGGATAATCGAGAGTTTAATGTAAATTTATAATATTATACAGTATTTTAAAATATACAGTATATTATACGCTTCACTACATTATTTTTTAACATAGTTACGAGAAAACTTGTTTAACATACCCTTCAAATTAGTTTAAGATTTAATTTAATTCAAATACTGTAGTTTTTTTTTATTCAATTGAGAGTTTTTTTTTTGTTGCAATCAAATTAAGAAGAAAAAAAAAAGCGATGTGGCTAATGAAATGAGCAGCTCATTAGATTAATTTAACGATTGAAAAGGCATGAAAGCATGTTGCATCTCACGTGATTCAAGTAAATGAATGAGAATCGATGCATATCTAATGCTATCTGCATTAAGAAGTTGAACAACAGGCAGGTAACAAGGCAAAAAGCAAAAAATAGAAACAGAAAAAATTGAGCGACTTTAGGAATGCGTATTCACCTGTTTGAATGCCACCCAACAACTGACCTCCTTGAACTCTTTTAACTCACCAAATTCCGAACTTGTCTTGTTCTTTCTTTCTTTTTTTTTTTGATTCTTTTAAAACTTTAAAGTGTGCGGTGCTGAATTTTTTTTTTTTTTTAAACTTTTCTGAGTAAATTTAATATCTATTTTAAAACGGTTGGGACTCTTTTATTTCAATTTACTTTTTTCTTTCAAAAAAAAAAATTAGAAATGAAAACTGATTCATAAATCACGTGACGAGATTTATGAATCGTCCTCGAAAAATACCAAATATCAGGTACAAGTTCTACCTTGACATTTTAATAAGATTAAAAAAAAACCCAAAATAAAAACGAAAATAACAAAAATTAACAGAATGACGTCAAATGATCACGTGAAGCTGACTAATTACCGATGAATTTACAACATTTATCAATGTCATTTAAAAGAAAAGGAGCGTCTTAAAAGCCTCACGATTCACCACTCTCACATTTCGAAACACCAAAGAACTAAAACTATTTTAAGTTGTTAATAATTCCGATGAAAAATTCCTGGGTTTTATATTTGAACGCGTAAACAATTTCCGATTGCATTTATGAACTGCAAGGTAAATTGGATTGTTTGTAAATCCGAGCAAAAATCTTAAAAAGAAATTTTTTTTTTCCCCGATTCGGCAGACCTACTATTACTTTTCGTACGGCTTCTTATTTTATTTCGCCTTTATCTACCTGTCCATTGGCTTTGAACCTTCAGAAAAGGCAAAAATGATAGGTAAAAGCACAAGCTGATGCCCAAAGCGAAAAGCTTAGGAAAACAAAACAAAAAAAGGTATATTACCTTTTTACCTCCTCTCATTTAAAAAGATGTATAACTAACTACATGTAGTAACTACTAACACCATCGTAAACCACACCCCTTTTTTTCTCGTCTTTTTTTTTTTCTCTCTTCTCTTCTTCTTCTCTATTTCTTTTTTCTCTCTGAAGATGCCATTCCACATTCCACTCTCACGCTCGGCAAGTTAGCTAGCTACACCAGGGTCCTCTATCCTATCCACCTACCTCACCTCCACCACTACCTTTCGCCCGTTTACTTTTAACACCCACGCCTCTCTAAACACCCTCACAAACACCGACACTCACGTAGAAAAACATTTTAAATTTGTTTCGAACTTCAAAAGTCACCAAATAAAAAGAAAGAAAGCGAGAGAGAAAGAAAAAAAAAAGATAAGAAGAAAAATCACCGTTAGATGTAGATGTAAGAAATTTAACACGCAGAGGGTTTTGGGATCTCAGGGGAGAAAAAGTCAGAAGAGAGATAAAAAGATCAACTCACTCGCCTTAATCTGATATGATTTTTTTTATTATTATTATTTTAATTTTTTTTTTTCTCCCTCTCGAGATAAAAAAAGATGAGACCAAGCACAAACACCACCCGCAGTTTAAAAAGTTGTCAATGAAATTAGATTAATTCATAATGGAGGTCTTTCCACCTTCACCCAAATTCTTCTTTATTGTTATTTACTTGAGAATTTGGTGTAGGGGGTCTTTGTTTTTAGGACGGTCGGTCTAATTAAGCAAAGTAGGTACGTGCAATTAAATCTATAAAGCTGCGATACTACTTTTGCTTAAGCTACTGGAAATTGCACTTTGGGTTCGATTGAAAGAAAGAAATTGAGAGGGGAATGTTAGTGAAAAAGTTGCACTAGGATCTTAAAAAGGGTCCTATAAGCTTTTTTTTTTCTTCTGACAAGGTTTCTTTTGGTTTTAGTGTTGCAATTTCACGCTTAGAAATCAATGAACAAAGCGTTCCATTTTCAAAGTTCAACTTTTTAAGAGAGGTCCATGTACGACGTGTACTGTGTAGTTATAAAAATAAAGGTAAAAACACGAATTTTAAAATCCGAAGGAAAAAGGGAATTAATAAAGAAAATTGAAGTAGGGACGAAACATAAAACTTTCTGGCCTTGTAGTACAATTAGAAACGCAGTAAAAAGTTAAATACCCGGCGACAGGCAAGAAACTACCCCCGTGTTTGTAGTAAAATTAAATTTCCTGGGAATTTGTGGTTTGCTCTAGAAAAATGCTTTAAAAAGAACGTCGCAAGTTTCCATGTTGACATTGTCAATACACTTGACAATTTTATGACCAAAATGAGGAAGAAAAGTCACAACCCTTATCCCAGAGTACATGTATAGTGTTTTCTCCGACAATCAGGTGGTAGCGCGAACAGGATTAAATTTAATTTTAAACTAATAATAATAATTTGGGCAATTAATAGATAACATATTTTCAAATAAAAATCTCGTAAAACCAACACGTTAATCTAAACAAATATTTATCGATATATATATTTATGGCGCCGTATTTCACAGGAATATTTTATCCAACCCCCTCCTCTCTTTCCCCATTTTTATGTAGTACAAGTTTATTCTCTCATTTTTTGACAGTATTTCTCACTGTATACTATAAATGCCAGTAAAGAGGCAAAACACCCGTTATAATAAATCTTCAACAGTACATTTTGTAGTCTTAAAATCAAGTGAAATTGCATAACAGTGCCTAGTGTTTACACTTTATTTCTACTAATAAATAATATCTCGTGAAATGTATAATATATAATCCTCTTAACCATAAAATCGCGACATTTATATCTATTTGGAGAGTTTTTGTTTGTTAAAAATGACACGAAACGGTAATTGTAAAAAAAATATGATATATTTTATGAATTTACCGTAATATGATGTAACGTGAATGCATTATCCGAAAATTTGCACAGCTTTTCCGCTGATAGAGGACGACTGTCTTTTAATTTAGAAGCCAAAAATAAACAAACTGCTCCGAGTAATTGTAATTGGCACCTTGAAATTGTCACAATTGATAGAAAACGGTCCATGTAATTCATAGCTAATGAAAAAACACCTTCTTGACAACACTGATCTTCACAAATCTAAAAACGAAGAAGAAAAAAAATATTTTTATGAGTTTGATGAAAATGTGGGAAAAATTCACAAATTAATTGTTAAACGTCAGTTATAATTAAAGTTGAAAAAAAAAGGAGCGCAGTGCGTGTGTGTGTTATGATAAATGTAAGCTTAACCGCGCTAGACGAATCTAATATTTCCGGTCCACGTACACACCCTCCATCTTCGCTTAATTAGCTAGTAAACGCCGTGGTCGTTAAAATCCCAGCTAAAAATAGCGTTCATTCATAGAAAATGACCAACAAAATGCTGCACCCACTAATAAAGGCGAACGCAAAACTTTTTATTTTAACAAAGAAATAAAAATAAATAAATAAAAAGACGCCAATGGCGTAAAATAGCATGGGAAAAGTTTGTACGTTTCTTTGAATGAAATAATCATGTGATTGAAAGCAAATTGAATAAAATTTACATGCATTAGATGCAAACATTTAAATTCTAACAATATTAAAACGGATAAAGCGTTTATGTTTGAAATTTATTGATGGAATAGCACCATATAGGCTACTGTATATCGCAATAGGTGGTAAACGCGGCATATTATATATTTTTCATATATAGTATATACACCGTACTGTATATAAAATATAAACTGTTATTCAAGTAATTGTTTGCAAATATTGTCTACTAAACAAAACGTTTTGTTCTTATCACATGCGCAAATTCCTAACAATAGATACTTGAAACGAGAAATGATGAGAGGAAATACTCCAATCGCAAATTTAGGCAATTTTCTACCTATATTTAGGCGAATAAAATAAATAAGCCTGACGTTAGGCTTATATAGGCTTACATGTTCTCACTAGGCAAAAATAATACTGTTATTTTTTTCAAAATATTATTATACAAACAAATTATGCCGGTTCAAAATTATGCGTAAATAATATTCCCCTGTCCCTATTTTTCACCTACTGCATATCATTTGTGAAATTTCACGGGGTTTGTTGTTTCCCATAGCATCAGCAATGAGTTTCCTCTCTCTCTGCTTTAAGTCTGCGAATCAGCTGATCGCGGCCAACTGTAGGCCTAGACTAAACATATTAAGCTACGCGGGCGATAAATTGCCGCCAATTTCAACTCACATCCCGCGCTACACGCTTTCTTACACATTTTTAATTATTTAAACATTAAATACGTTTTTTGTGAGATAAAATGAGTATTAATTAACGTTAGAAATTTTGTTATTTTCTTTAACTTAAAGTCAAGTACATTATTAAGACGAGAGAAGGAAAAAAAAAAAAGACGATATACCTCTAACATCCACCCGGCCACCGTCGTTCTCATATTCGGTTTAAGTTCTTTTTGTACACATTTAAAATACGACGACGTGATAACACATTTGTCTTCGGTATGTAGTAGACTTTGTAAAACTCGTTCGTCGTCTAATAGCACCGGATCGGGATAAATTCTGGTGAACGTGGCCGGGATTAAATCTTCCTCCACTTCTAATTCACAATCCACAGGTTTCTCGAGACACAACAAGTCCATTTTCCGATAAGATTTTTTTGCGCGTAACTTTTTTTTCTCACACGACTTATAAATATTTTTTAAAAAATTGTGTGATATTTCTATCACACAGTCAGAGGTTAATTTTATCCATGATGAAAATACATAAAAATTGGTCAGTTGTAACGATTAAGCGGGTAAAAAATATATTTTTTTTTAAAAAAAAAGTTAAATTATTTAAATTAAAATATTAATAGTTACTTTTATGAATCACAGATGAAATTTGCTTGTTTGTGGGTTTTTTTGACTTAGTTAAAATAAAATTGATTATTGAATTGACCGAGAACTTTTCCGCGCGACAGCTGAGAGAGCGATGTAAACGTAGAAAAGTGCAAGACTAGCACTGATCAATAATTCGAGAACAAGTGGAGGGAGGTAGGAAGGAATAAGTAGCATAGCAGCTACCAACCGCTTCGCGCATTGGTGGTGGTGGACTCTAGCTAAGCCGCCGCCGCGTATACTGCACCGTCCGAACGGAACAGCAGTTACTTTCCATATCTTTGATACGTTGTGTGCAACGCGTTCAACTAAGCAAATTATACGGTGAGATACGTTGCCAAATCAACCGACTGATTTGTTAAGAAACTTTTAATAGATGATTTACGTGGAAACATTCGTTTGAGACAAATTTTATCTGATTTTTGTTTTAATTTTCTTTTAATAAAAGAAATTACAATTTATCTCTCGAAATGCTTCTGTAACACAGTAACAGGCAGGGTCATCAAAAAAGTCGACGCATTATAAATTTTACAAGAAAACCAAGTTTGCAAGAATAGATCCCATGGTATATTTTAAATTATTTTTTCTGTAGTTTTAAATAATGTTTTGATGTTTGAAGTACAAAAAATAATTTTTAAGACACTTTTTTGTATTTTTCGATCGCAAGTTGTAGGTCTACTGTATTTTTTTTTTTTTTACGGTGGTTGAAGGTGCTTGACTGCATCAGTCTTTGGGAGGCCATGCAATCATAAAATTGTTAACGTGTTTTTAAGGGTTTTTAATTTGAAAAAAAAGGTGACATTGTATTGTTTTGGTTTAAGACTCCGCAAAACTATTTACGTCTGGGCCAATGGCAGAAAATAGAAATATTATGCTAATTCTTGTTTAGTTTTTGTTTAATAAATCTTTTTCTTCCATCATAATTCATTCACGTTCCGAATAACTTGTCCGCGTAATAACATTTAGGTAGAAAAGGATTGGCCAATTTTTTAGAAGTGGTTTTATACAGAATGCTAATTGATGGCATGTATTTGTAATTGTCGAAAATTTCTCCGAAAATTTCGCCATTTCTTTATTCTTATGTAAGCGTTTTATTTTGAACTGACCACATTCCAATATTGTGAAATCTCTCTCTAGTCTCTTTTTTTCCTTTCAGTTTCCAATCCATTACAACACATGTAGCCTACTGACACTGTACTTGTAAACCCTCCAGATATTTCGTTGTCACCGGATTTATTAATCTCGATTCAAAGTTTTGATCGCAATTACAAAAGAAATTTTACTAAACGTGAATCTTAAACAAGATTAATTTAGTAATTTAAAGTTTTCTGGAAAAATATTTAAATCTTAACCGATTTTAGAAATATAGCGTTCGCCATTTTTCTTTTAGCTTTTTATTATAATCACTTAAATTTTGCTAGCTGCACCCCAGATGAGTTTCATGTTACATGGTTTACCATGAGATTAATATAAAACTGGGGGGTAATCAGTATCACGCACTGAGATCCTCGAACAGAGCTCAAAATGAAACAACACTTTGAACGGACTCCGGTGGCCCAAAACGAAAATTTATTTACATTGCAATCTTTCGTTTAGCCCAAAGTCCTAGGCATTTTATGATTCACACTGTTTGTCAACCGCTATCTTAAGTTCATGAAACATCACTTAGAAAAATCGTTCTAAGTGACATATATTTTTACTAATATACTATTAAATGATGGTATATTTTTGTGTTGATACTCGCAGATAAAAAGTGTATTTCATGCATGATCAAGGTTGTTTAGATCAGTGGGCACTGGGGTACGCAAAGTGATACTGCATTTGTGCTTTGTTCGCAGTCTATTGCTTTAAAAAAAATAATAATTTGATTTGATTTGTAGGTGTACTCATACAAACATATACTTAGTATGTAGGGGTACAGAATATAATTTCTGTATTTTCATTTCAGATATACGCGATCAAAAAACGTTTTGGAGACCACTGGTTTAGATCAGTTAAATCAAGTTGTGGATGCGACGTCAGAAAGCAGGTATACTAGCTGACAATTAGATTTATTTAGGTGCAGATAGAATGGGGGTGAAGGCAGGGGGAAGGAGGCATGTTTTGAGACTTGAAAACTTTAATTGCTAAATCTGCAAGTTCAAAAATACACTTTTGAGTGTTAACTTGTTAGATTTTGTCCTCGTTTTGGATTTTAGACGCGTGATATTTATTTATTTTCGAATTGCCGATGACACGTAAAAGTGTCCCTACTCGGAATCGTTGGTTTTAAATTTAATACATTGTTCCTAAGCATAGTCGTTATACTGCGCATGGAAACAAAGTTGGGACAGGGCATCTGGTCAATCACCATCTACGAGTATATTTATCTATTTTCAATAATGTGAACAATTATCACGGGTTTTCCTAGATACCGGTAGTTATTTTTGCTGGAATTATTATTTATTTTTATTTGAAACTGATATTAGTTAAGAAATATCGATATTCCATAAAATTGAAATTTTTAATAATGGTACATTTTAAAAAAATATATAAATAAATACCATAATAAAAAAAGAAAAAGTTAATATTTCGACCTCCCAGCAGTCAATAAACTTGTAAGTGACAGTGTCTCAACATATGGAAAGAGATGTCATATTGAATGAATGAATTTCTAGGCCAATGTCCTCTTTCCCTACTTATATCTCTAACACTCACTTTTATATCTTTCTTTTTCCTTCTATCACTAGTCTGCTCTGTGTGAGTTTATGTACACATCAACGTTTTTCAAGATTTTTTTTTTTTTTTGGATCCGCCTAAAAAAATCTTTGAAAACTACGTGTTGCTGCTTCATTTTCGTTGTAGGTGGCAGAGTTGCTAGTCTTTTTTTGATTATTTTTTTTTTATATACCGGTACTCTTGTTCTCTCATTTGTTTAAGCACAAATTGGATGCCTCCAAATGCATGCCATATGTTGCTATTTAGTAATACGTACAGTACTATTTATACACTTGACTTAATCTGTTTTATTATTAACACGTGTTTGCTGATAGTGCACATTTTTCAAATTATTTAGCACAAGTAAATCATTTTGTTTAACTAATTAGTTGTTGAAAGAGGGTTTTTTTTAACGTTATACGTTTTAGAATTAATTTTTTTTTTGGCAAAAAACAGGAATTTAGTTTGAATTTTTTGATAATTAGGTTAAACCGTATAAAGGGTGTTTTCAAATGACTTTATTAAAAAAAACCGAAATAATATTAACAATGATTAATTGCATAAGTTTTGAAATTTGAGTGAAATAATTAATTTATACATAATAATTTTATAATACCGATATTATTCACCTGAAATTTACCTATTAAGGCTATTAAGTTGTCTATGCTATGCATCGTGGCTCTTTAGAGATTTCTCTCCACTACCAATATTTATTTATTTTCTTTTAATTGATTGCGTCCCGTAGGACAACTCGGACACTACCGGTTTTAATGCTTGGTTGGCAATAAGTCGCACATGGCGTTACTATTAATTTTATGAAGCAGTACATTAAATTTGTAATTGCGCAACCTATATATCTCACGTTGTAATCGGCGGACGATTTTTTTATTAGCCTGTAAAAACACATTACTGTAAATAAAAAAAAAATTGAAGCCGATACTGAGATTGATTAAGTTAATTGAATAAAAGTTAGAAGCGTATTTTGTACAAGGAAATGTATTTCAAATGGCTGGACTTATCTTAGTTCATGTTTACATTTGAATTACTGTACTTATGACTAGAATAGAAGAATCTTTCTCTTTTAAAATTCTATTCAATTTTTTTTTATTTTATCTTCTGTCAGTTAGCAACAATGTTTTTTCCCACAAGAAAATTAACTTATCAATCGTAATATTTTTTTGCACCCCTTTTTTATTTCACTCACTAAATTAATAAAAAAGGAATACTGTATAAAAAAAAATACTTAATATATTTTTTATTAGTGGAAACTACAACTCCCTCGTAATTCTAATATAGATTTTAATAGGTTGTTTGTTTACAGTATTTGTTTATTTTGAGAGAAAAAAAAGTTATTTTGGATTTTTTTAAATAGAGTCAAAGTTTTCACAATAGTTTATGACAATTAAGATACAATTGAAGATTATATTAGTAGAGGAAATAAATATTACGATAGTGAAAATAAAGAGAAGAGTGAAGCGGAAAAGCTAGAATGTTGACTAAAACAGTAAATATTTTTGCTTCCGGGTATAGAAATAGTTTGGCGACAGCAGATTAGTGGATTTAAGTAAAGGGGCGCCTGTCTTAATTCGCAATGCACATTTCCTGGGATTGATTCAAGGACGCACGGGACTCATTTCCAGCCTACATGTACTTGCTAACATCATTGTGTTCTTCTATCACTCAGTCTACATCAACTTTAGACTTACGAGTGGTTTGGCTGGAAAGTATGTGCTTAAATTAACCATGTGGTGTAGGTGGTGCATAATGAGAGGTTCGAAGAATTTCGAAATTTGAAGTTTGCCGCAATGTTTGCTATCAATATCTATTTTTCGCACTGGCTGAATAAATGCTGAACAATTGAAAGGAGGGAGTTCTGAGGATTTGACTACGATATTTACCGATAATAATAGAAATTGGCATTTTCTCACACATTTCTTTCAATAAAAATAAAATTTAATTTGTCGCTGTAATATTAGCCATGATACGAATTTTGTGCTCGAATTAGCATGAACGTCTATGCAGTCCATTTGGGTGTAAAACGTTGGGGGGATGGAATGGAGGGGAGGGCATGATATCTTTGGTGCATTTTGTATAGACCTCCTGAGAGATGAAGAGAAATGATGGGTGTGCGTTGCTATGTAGGAGGTTGATTTTGATACTGAAAGCTGCGAACATTTTTCTACAGATCACTACACAGTGGTAATAATAAAGCTTTGCTCATGACTTTTCAAAGTCCAACACTTTCAGTTATATACGCTTTTATGACTTTTTATTATTAAAAAAAATTTGAAAGATAATGTTAATAAACGCCGACCTCTTCAATGATCAAAATGTTAAGATAAATCAGTGATTTTTTTTTTAAAAAAGTTCTCCTTTTTTTTTTCTCACAAAAATAATAAATTCCCAGCGTTTGGTTTCTATTACATTAAATAATTATAATAAATTTCCAATTATCCGAGGGTGCATTATTCCTCTTTGATCCGATGTGGGTAAAACTTTAAATCTTCTGTCTTTTTAGCTTAAATTGCAGAATGATTTAAGAAGTATTTCGAAAAGTGTTTTCACACGAAATCAATTAAATTTTTTATTTTTTGCTTTACTTTAGTAGACAGCGTTGTTTTTACAGAATATTCTTGGAAAATATTTCCAACATTTCGGTTAATGCAAAATCTACTCGATTTCGTTCTTCAATGCCATTTTAACAATGAAATTTTTTTTTTTGGTCTATATGCTGTAGGCCTAATTATATTTTTATATAAAAATAAAACACTGATAAAATCATTATTACCAAAAATATGAATTAATGGATTTAGTTGTCAATTTTTATCATTTCATTTCACGTCGACATTTATTTACCAGTGTGTATTTAATTTTGAGAAATGAGAGTAAAATTACTCGAACTGCAATCAAAAAATCTAAAAAGTATCATGTTACAGAGGATGCTTGAAATCTTTGTGTACTTGTCGCACTATTAAAAGAAAGCGACTACTGTATTGAATATCTAGTAGATAAGGACAATACACTAGTAATGTCGAAATTTGGAAATCTTCGTTCTAGATCTATAGATTATACTGTTTTGAAGGTGGTAAATTTCAAAGTTTGGTCAATGACAAATTTGAAAATGATAATTTGATATTTTACAAATTTATAATTGCTACTTAGAAAAAGAAAACGTAAAATGAAAAGAAAAAACCCGAGGTACCGGTAGGCTCAGGGTAGTTTTCTAAAGGAATATTTTAGAACTAGTATTCTTCGAGTGAATTGTATAGTTGAGGCCGAGCTTCTAACTGTTTTTCGTAGATGTTCAGGTAAGATAAAATTAAAGATGAGGCGGTCCTTCGATTGAACAACCTCTGATTTTATCTACAGGTATTCTTTTTTTTTTCTTCTTCTTCTTTTAAATAAAGATAGGTATGAAAAGATGGCCACCGATAACATTTCTTCATTCTTCTCTCTTAATATAATTTGGGCGATAGAAAAATAAACTACCCCTTTATATTTCTATATTCCCTTTTTTTTTTCTTCCTATCCCGTAGGAGGTGTTGCGTTTTTGGTCTCTGAGGTTTTTTTGAGATTTGAAAGGCATTTTGGATGATTATAGAGCTAAAATGAATTACACCTTAGTTTTTTTTTTTCTCTTATTTCACCTTCTCATTTATCTTTTTGTGTGCATCTCTTCCAATGCTCACTTTCTTACACTTTATCCCCTCTAATTTAACCTTCATGCATGCTCGTATTCATTTTGTGAAAGCTAGGGGTAAACAGGGTCAAAATACTAGAACAAATTACTTATAATTTTAATTTAATTCCTGGTTAAATGAGCCCCTGTAATGTTATCTCCACAATGAAAGTGTTCAGATTGAAGCAATTATGTCAAATCATAACTTTGTGTTTTATTATTTTTTATTGCTCGCGTTTATCATTTTGGGTAATTTTATATTATAAAGCGGATTACGAAAATGGTTTACTACTGTGCTAATTATTTTCTTTCATTTTTTTCTTCTCGTGGACTTTTGATTTTATGAATTAAACTATAAGATTTATTTTTGTATAAAAAAATATAACAATTATGATAACAATAAATAATAAAAAGTTGGAGTTTCATTTATCATTTTATATAAAAAGAGATTTAAGCATCCACGTAATTTTTTATTTTAGAGAAGAGAAAAAATTAAGTGAAACTTAAATAAATTTGCGTACAATATGCCGGACATTGTAAATAATGATGCAAATATTGTAGTAATAATTAATGTTTACACCTCTAATTATCCGAAATAATTTGCTACAATAAGCATAATTAAGGATTTGGATATTCTGAATTATGATCGAATTTAAAACACTTTCAAACGCTAAACATTTTTTTGTTGTTGTAAATTTTCAATTCAAAACCCGCTCCGAAATGTTTTTACTCAAGAAATTTTGAAATCTTGAAAGCCAAATTTTAAAACGCGAAATATAAAAAATTTATTTATTTTACTTTTATTGCGTCATTAAACAACTTAGATACTTTTTTCTTCATGGATTTATCAAAACTAACGAGTTTTTAATTTTTAGCAGTTCGGATAGATGAAGCTCGTCTGCTGTATTTTAATTTTGAAAATAATATAATATTTACGTTTCAATTTGGTTTGGGCAGGTATGCCCAGGATGATATTTTACACCTATTCATTTTCAAACGTGAAGTTGAGCTTTAGATAGTGTGACAAAGTTTAGACAAAGGTGAAGTAGAGTTTACAAAAAAAGATAAATTATTTAAAAAATTAATTTTAGTATATTTTTTGAGAAAAATCTCTTTTTAATATAAACGCGAAAAATTTATTATTTTTAAATTCAATTAAATCGAGCAATAAATTTAATGTGAAAAAAAATTAAAAGTGAAAGTGCTGGAGAAAATTATTTTTGGATTTTTAACACCCGTTTTAATAGCCTAACACTTTTGCACATTCATCGTGTAAAAAAATAAACATTTGGTGGCAAAGTTAATGTTTGTAGATGGGAAGCAATAAAACTGTTATAATTAAATAACCATGATTAAGAAGTAAAAATGACGGAAATGATTACGGATGTGCTGGAAAAAGTAGAAAACATCCTGAAATTTTATATGGATTTTAAAAGTCATGTAATTCGAATCGTTTTAAAACATAGCGTTATGCGGGCGAAATGATTTCTTATAATTTTATTATTAAGAAATTGTTTATATTTTTTTACCAACAATTTTTTTCCATCTTTTTCATGATCATAAAAATTATTAGTGGTGAAACATGTAATAAATTTTAGGTAATGGACTTTTTAAGAGTGATTTTTTTTTTTTTTTTTTGCTTTTTGAGTAAAAGTCCAATGTCTAGATTGGATGAAAATACTACAAATATAATTATTTTACTTTATTATCAAAGATTGCGCATGCGTACATGTGATTTATTTGATTTAAGAATTTTGGATTGATTGTACCGGAAATAAAGGTTTTAGTAGATGAAAAAGCGTGAGAAAATCTTTGACAAGTGGAATTAAGAAATTGCTCATATTTACGCAAAAAAAAAAAAAAAAACTCCTTCAAAATATTTATACGCATATTTCGTAAAGAAAAAAAAATTATGAAAATATATTTAAATAATTCTTGTTTAGTCTAGAATTATTATAATAAAATTGCTAGGTGTATGTTGTTTCTAACGTATCAAAAAAATAATACTTTTTTTGTATATTAAGAAAGTTTTAACTTTTAAAAAGGTTCATCGTGCGTTTAACTATTTAAAGATAATAGCAGTTGGATACCTGAAAGGTTACTGCCAGTAGTGTTGCGCAGGTTTAGCTAGGACCCCACAGACGCTATTTTTCATTTTTTTTGTTTTTGTTTTTGCAAATATTTTGCTTTTTTGTCATAATTACTCGTAAAGGCTCTTAGATAAAAATTGATACGGGCTACCCTTAATTAAAAAATGTGCAAAACCTAAAAAAGATAGAAGGGATATTATGGTTTTAAACCAAAAAAATATTCTATTCCCGTGTTAGATAAAAGCCAATACCCGGTACTGGTAATGATTTATTCAATTTTACCTATTAATCATAATTATTTATCTGTCTGTCAAAAAAAAAAAAAAAAAATCTTTGGTTACCGTACACATCTGCGCGATAACAGAATTGCCTTTATTTAAGACTTTTTAGTTGTATAAATTTATTTGAGGATATTTTTGGGGGTAGAGGCAAAGCCTGGTAGAGGGGGGGAATGTTGTTCGAAAGGAAATAAGTGAATGAAACGCGTCAATTCAATTGTCACCAACATATTGAATGGACGACTTTTTTAATTGATGAACGTGTGAAAGTAATTCACATATAGCAATTGGCTTAATTGAAGCGAAGACGTAGGGAAAATATTTATATTTTCTATACTAGTTGATGTGTGTGCAGATATTGTTAATTCATCGGTTATTAATCACGCGTTGACAGCTAACAAACTGATGCGATAATTAAAAGCCCTTAACTTTCAGATGAGAAAAAAGTTCACACATAATCACTAAGCAATAATTAATTGATACAATTTCGTTTAATAAGTAGACGAACATTTTAATTGAACGATTATGTAAAAAAATAGCAAAAATACCAATTTTACAGTAATGCTTTTCTTTAATTTAATGATTTTAACCAGTAATAGATTTTTTTTTTTTTTTTTTGGTTTAAAACCATTTAATTTAATTTTCTGATTTAAAGTACAGTACTGTAGCCTACTTGTAAAATAAGTAGAGTTGAGTGAACTTGAAACGCATTTTTCTTGGTTTTTTTTTAAAATGGAGATAATAATTTTGGTCCATCAATTGAACTTCAATCATCAAACAGATAATTTTCTGTATTTTTCTCATCTACAAAAGAGATTTGATAAAATCTGAAATTCTTGTTAATAATGTATACAAAGATTTTCTTCATGTATAGGCTAATCAATAAAAAATACTGTACAATGGTTCCTAAATGTAGTATAAAATGTGTTTGGTGTAGCCTACATTTTTTTTTTTTTCAACTCAACCTCTAAATTTTGAAAATTTTTATTAAACTTGCTCGTACATCAATTCACATTCAAATCATTTAATTTAGATAAATGTATAATTATTATTTTGAATACCTTTTTAATACTTTACTATTCATTGATAAGAAATGATGAAGAATCTCTTAAAAACTTTAAATAAATTTTTTCAAGCTAATGCTTTCAGAATATTTCACCTATATAATTCTTCAAGCGTGAAATAAATAAATAAAAAAACAGGTTTAGTTAGCGTACTTTCAATTTGTGTATGTTACAAAATAATGCTAACCTAAACTTACCTGTACATGTAACTTGTTTACAGGTGTCGCCACCTTTTGGGTTTTGCAAATACTTTGTTTTTCTTTCGTTAAAAACTGTATTTTTTAAATACAGTACTGTAATCCAGGCTCCAGCTTATAATATTATTCTGTAACTTATTTTTTGATGAATTATCATTTAATTATAGAAATATTTTCAATAAGTACATTCGTCGAAATTACATCACCGAAAATATTTAAATACAGTATAATTAATTTATATTAATAAAAATATTAAAATAAATATTTTTTAAAAAAAAGTTTAGGTCAACTGTATTGATCGATATTAATTTCAGGTGAAGTTAAAATTAGTTCAAAAATGTGCCAGTGATATATTATTGTTGCGAGCTTTTTTGTTGTATACAAGACCAAATTTAATTATTATTCTAATGGTAAATCGTGAGGAGAATTGTAATGAGCTCATATACCTCGCTTCATACCAAATTATCTCTATTTTCGCTCAACAATAGTAAATTCTTCTCTTTGGTAACTTCAAATTCCGGGATTTTTTTATTTAAAAAAAAACCGTACATTTTGGCAGTCAATGGATTTAATTGGTACTTATTATTTGAATAAAATATACTTTTTTTTTGTTTGAAAAATAAATAATACAGTATGTAGCCTATTATACGCGCATATATCGTTTGTTTGAATCGTAACAAATGCCTTTGAATAAGCGATTGTTATTACAAGTCAAAAATTCATTGATAACGCATTTATTTTTACAACTATAAATACTTCAAAAAAGAGAAGATAAAAATTGAAAATAGTTACTAAAACAACAAACACCTTTATAAAAATGTGCGTTGATATGAAATGGAAAGCATTTATCAAAGATAATTTTTTTCCCCCTGGACAAAATATATTATTTCTATATGATGTAGACAGAGTAAATAGTTGTAGACGAGTTGAATTTATAAGCTGAGCTAAATCTTTGATATTTATTGAAAATATAGATAGGCTTGCCCCGGTATATGTAATGTCAATGTCTCTTAAATATTTATATGGGGCGAATATCTTCAAAAAAATATTTTTTTAAAAAAAGAAAAAAAAAAACATCGATAGGAAAAAAATCAACCTATCCCAAATTTACAGTTTATAGTTCAGGCATTTAAGTATCACTTTTTTTTTTTGAATGATAAATAAATTGAATCGGAATATTTTTTTGTATTTGTATTAGAAGTTGAAAGCAGGATTTTAAATGACCTGGCAACAAGCTCCTTGAAAGAATGGATTACACTTCATTTTCTAGATTGCATAGCTTTTACCATCTTTGTGAATGTGTGTGGGTGTTTTATAATGTGATGTGTCTATATTTTTAGTTGAATGACCTTTTCCACATTGTCATATAGACACACGTATTAGACATATAATTAGAAAACCAACCCCGACTGTCTCATTCCAAATTTTTTATTTAAATTTATAAAATGACATATCTGCGGCATCAATTTTTTCAACATTTAAAATTGAATCTCCAGGAAGACTATTAACTATTAATTATTATTAAAAAAAAAAGAAATCAATATAGAAAAACAATTTTAATGTAATATAATAATTTACAAATTAAAAGTTAATTTTTTTAATTAACAAGGTTAATTTGTAAATTTTTGATTTCATTTATTTTCCTAACATTCGTATTAAAGCCGTATTTATTTTAGTTTCTTAAACATATTTTGTCTAGCGTTTAATTTCCTCAAATACAGTAATAATAATAATGATTGTTTGTCTTCTGACTGGTGCAAAATTAGTATGCCTGTTGTGTTTGCACATGCGCATTATTGCTTTTCCGGTTGCTTTTAGTTGGAAATGAAAGATTTTAATTTGACGTGTGGTTCGTATGGCCTATGTGTTGTCAACGTGTAAATGTAAGATACATTTTTCTTGAATTAATTTTTATATTTAAAACAATAAGAAATAGGAATGAACACAACATTATCTAGAGCAAACGCAGTTTTTGCTTTTACATTGAGTGTTTTAGCTGCGTTAACGGTTTGTTGTTTTCTATCAACGTCGTTTAATGAATATAAAACGGCTGTGAATATCGAAACGACGAAGGTTCTTGTGTAAGTTCTCGTCATATTAAGCATAATGTTTCTTATTACTGTATTAACAAATTAATATTTTAGAAAAAATGTTCCTGATTATGGGGCTTCGAGAGAAAAGAACGATTTGGGTTTCTTAACTTTTAACATGAAAGCTGGTAAATGAAACGGTTGACGTGTTGTAACCGGATTGCTTAAAATTATGTGTTACCGTTTATTTAGATCTATCTCCGTTGTTTAATTGGAATACAAAACAGCTGTTTTTATATCTAACGGCCGAGTACAAGACTGAGCAAAATGTAAGCTGAGGATGCATTTATTTAAATAACCTAAAATTAATGGAATAATTGAATCTGCGCAGGTTTTAAATCAAGTTGTGATTTGGGATAAAATAATTCAGAATGGAGAAAATGCCGTTCTTAATCTAGAGAACCAAAATATGAAGTATTATTTTTGGGATGACGGAAACGGTTTGAAGTACGTTTTAAATTTATAGAAAGAAATTAAGCATTTTAAATTAAAACGATTTTCATTGTTTTTTCAATAGAGGGCATAATAATGTAACGCTGAGGTTATCGTGGAACGTTATTCCAAATTCTGGAAATCTTTTGAACATATTTGGAAATGGAATGCATAGTTTTACATTTCCTAACGAATATTCAACTAGCAGATTGTAAAATAGATAGAAAAGAATTTCTCATTTTTTTTGTAATTGCGCAAATTTATTAATTAAAATAATTTGTAAGTTGTATGGAAGGAAAACAAATTATTAAATGGTTCTGAATTTTAATCGGAACTAAGACAAATTAAGTTTGAAGATTAACGAATACAGTATAAATAACTAGCAGCGAATTAACGAAAGAAATCAACTAAAAAGCATGTCGCATTAACAAAAATTCAGGTTTACAAACGTTATGGTTTTTTGGAAAGAAATGTTTACATCTTACAAAGTAGTGAGATAAACAATGAAAATGATGCTACGATGAAGTTTGCAACATTATTCGAAATTGGACAATACGTAAAACAGTTTCTAAATAAGATTCGAAAATGTGAATTGAGAAACAAAACCTAGCAACTGCACATTATATTATTTAAAAAACTGTCCAGCCTGCCAAATTTAATGGTTTTAAAAAGATTTAAAATGTTAATCAAATAAGTAAGTAAGCTTTTAAAGATGGTTTTTTTTTTTGTCCCGGAGCGAGTTCTTTTTAGTATAGTATTTGAAAATGAAGTTAATCTACTAAAAATGATTTTTTTTGAACGAATTTGATCTATAAAAATTATGAATGCCGTTAAAATAAAAACAAGTTTGAAATAGATGATTATTCGGGGAAAATTTGTTTCCTTTGTACATTGCGGTGTACAAAAACCGTTGTAAATGATTATCTTTCAATTACCTAAACGGGATGTGCTTTTTGATAATACATTGTTAATGTGCAGAAGACTTTTTTTCCATGATCAACTACTAACTTCACAATAGACTGTATATACATACACATTTGTTGATCTGATACGAACAACGAGAACTTTTTAATTTTAACCTCAAAATACTTTTAAGAGAAACTTTTCAATAATAAATACATTTTTTTCGCAACTATTTATAATTATAATATATAAAGTCTTTAAAGAGCATTTTAAAATTTCTAACCAATTTTTTTTTACTTTTATTTAAATAATTTTTTTTTAACTTTTCCCTCTTCCAATTCTATAATTCTCTTTTAATACATGAACTGCACGGACTTTTCAAAGCTTTATTTATATCACTCTTATTCTCTTAATAATTGTTTTGAAAATAATGTTTTCCGAAATTTACTTAATTACAGTCTCTTGATTGATAGAAAAGTATATAACCTGATTCAGACGTTTTCTGGATGTCAGATGTAAGACCATAAAAATCTTCAATCGCCGATGCATCAATTTTCTTTAAAACGAATAAATAAATATAAAAATTTAGTTATACCAATAAATTAAAGTAAAATATTTACATCTACAATGTCATCGTCAAAAAGAAGCCAAAATCCATGACTTTTGACAATGCTTATATAATGCCCTCTGTTCGGCCCACTTCCACAATGAATTACCACGGCTACCAAATCGTATAATCGGTCGGGGTTATAGGCGTCGTCAGACTAATCGAAATTCGAAAACTAATTTTTATTTCTTTTATAATTATAATGGAATACTAACCGTATTGAAAAGCCTTAATTCGAGAGGAAAGACGACCCTGTACGACAATTTAGTGTACCTGTTAAGTTGCTCCATATATTTGAACCTTTTTAAATGAAGTGCTAATATCATAGGTAACTTCTTTATTCTCATTCTAAAAAAGAAAAAAAAAAAAAACTTAAAAAAGTATTACGTATTTTTATTCTATATAAAGCTAACCTTTTCTGCGCTTCTTGTTTGCTGCAACAATTTTCACAGTAATATTTATGCTCGCTACATAATGTTTCCGTATTGCTAAATCCTCGAAGACAGTGGGTGATTGAAGTGTTTTGATCAACATCCACGGATAAATCCAAAAAATCTTCATCTTTACTACTAACCTGTAAAACCTTCAAGTTTTAATACTTTTATAAAGAAATAAATACATCGACAACTTACAGTTTCACAGTTTAAACATCGCGTTTCATTAGTTAATGTACCCTGAAAAATGTCGTGCACCCAAGTTGGTTCAGGTTTTGGATTGGGTGGCTCGACTAAACCACTCACACCATTTCTTGGCTTTGAATTACCTTGCTGCTGTTTTTCAGCTAAACAAATTTAACAGATTCTGTTCAACATCAAAATTCAAAGCTTTGATGAAACACCTATAATAGTTACCTTGAAGTATATCCGCTATCGTATTTAATAAATAATTTAAGAATTCGTGAGCATCTTGCTGCATATAGTTGTCGAAAGATTCTAAAGAAATTAATTTTTTTTAAATAAAAACACTATTAATTTAAATTAGAATTTAAAAATTCAATACCATTTTCTTTTCTCAATCTTGCGATGAACTTTTTTGGAGCTATGGTGCCAACTTTTTTCTTTTGCGTTGCTATATTGTAGAAAAGATCGGCCAAACACGTTAGTAATGTCTCTTTTGTTCTTTTATTTTTTGCTTTATAATCTAGAACTTTTTCCCGAAATGGTCGGCAGAAGTAAAGGGCTTGAAGAACCGAATTACAATAACATGTATTGCCAAACTATAGAAATGTGATAAACAAAGCAGATACATCAGGTATAATTTTTTTAATAGGAGTGATTTTAGTTACATTAACTAAGCCGAAATAATGTTCGTTCACCGGAAACAAATCAGGTCCAATCTCTTTTTCAAGTGCGGATGCATTTGCACCCTGTGTTTAAAATGACAACAGAATTATAAAAGAAATTAGTCATTACAAAACATTGACATCAAGCATTAGAATGAATAATCGAATGACAATACGAATGATGACACTGCCCATTCGTATATTACGTAAGCTATCCTAGCATTTTCAACACTATTTATATAAAAAAAACTCTTAATATTTGATCATTTTTTTAAAAATAAATGCTGGCAATAATGAATTGATAAGTTTTCGCAATGGCTACTCTTGTTATAGCACCTCATCATGAGATTGCAACATAGCCATTCCTTTCAACTGGAATATTTAATTTTTACCGTATTGTTCATTCAATGATAATGTAAACTGTAATATATTTATTTTAAAACTCACCATGCTGTTAAAGCTACCAACACACTTTAAAAAACTATGCATTCCCATTCCCCCATTGCCTTAACGTCACTTGATCTCACACTTGATAAATTTACATTTATCGATTAACAACATCGATAATAATGGAGTGAAATGTAATGTCAAAAGCGCCGATTTCCTCTATGGAATACCAAACCGATACAAAATACACTTTATAGTTATAATTTTTTGTATACTGTAGCTTGCCATGGTTAATTTTTTGCTTTTTACCATGCCATACATGTGAAGGCACCAGTACCACCACTATAATAATAGTACAGTACATAGCTATGATAATAATTATTATAGCGAAATAAGACTTTATCCATCAAAATTACACTAAATTAAAATTTAATTCAATAGAGATGCCATCGAATTATATGTAAGCTTACCCGCTTTTTAAGTGATAATAGGATTTGTTTTCGATGCACCCGACTTAAAAAAACACTAAAAAAATGAGTGTGGTTTACAATAATAATACAGTACAGGTGTACAATCATGTAATTATTACAGTAGTATGTTAATTCTAGAATATAATTTTATTAATTAATTTGTTTTAAATAACAATCAGCTATTGCAGGTTGTTTTTTTTAGTTACTGTGTCAATATAGTAAGTATGCATGTCACTGTAACTCTTTTCACACTTTCCTTGTGAATCTAATTTCACGATAAAAACGAACAAGTAGACGTGAATATTTTGAAATTATCTTTATTACCAGATTAAGCAATGAATTCATAACGAATTGGTTCAAGAAGCTGTGGCTTATTATTTTTTGTTTTCACCAATCTGGCATCTCGGGGTTGTTGGGGCTTTAACAAAAACAATGTACACGTTAAAGTTTATTTAAACATTGAATATAGTTAAATAATTTATTTACCTGTCGCTTTAGACCAATGGCCCTAACTCCCTTTTCCTTCGCTTCCTTTTTCTTTAGCTCGTTAGCCTTAACTCGTTCAATAAAGTCCTGTCTACATTTAGAGTGTTTAACGTGCTCCACGCGAACATTAATGCGTTTTGCAAGTATTCTTCCTCTAAAAGAATATGGATGGAAACGATTATGAGTATAGTTAAAAAAGTATAAACTTTTACAGTAGAAAGAACTTACTTAACTCTCTTGTTTACAATGACTCCTAAACCATGTGGTGATACATTATAAACGCGTCCAGTTTTGCCGTGATAGGATTTATGGGGCAGACCCTTTTGAAAAGCTCCATTACCCTAATACAAAATTAGAATTACAGTATTGTTAATAAGAAAAATTGCGAGAAAATGAGCTTACTTTAACATCGACAATATCTCCAACTTTATAGACACGTAAAAAGGTTGAGAGTGGCTCGACTCCGTGCTTTCGGAATTTTTTAGAGAACATATACCGTGTACCGGCTCTGTAACCTTTCGTGTTCACCATTTTGAATACTGTAAAAATATTGAATTTATAAAAATTAGCTTAACCCTAATTTAGCAACGTGTCTACAACAGCTATCATTAAACACAATCACATTTCTAAATATAACACTGCACAATTAACATCGGCAACATTCATATAATACTCGTAATTATTCAACTTTTTAAATAAATAATAATAAAATTATTTAGTCTTTAAAAGTTGAAAAAATGAAAAAGCCATACTTACAGAATCCACGCGTCCCAAACAAAATGAATCCAGATGCAATGTGAACGGAAATGACGCTTTGTAGCGGAAGCTCAGAACCGGATCGGATTTTTAACTAAAGCGCTTTCCCTATGAGCGTTTAAAACTACTCCGAGCAACAAAGTTTAGCTCCAGTCATACTCGGTGCAGCTGCAATCTCTTGTAATGGACGTTCAACAAGCGATGGAGTAGATAACTACGCAGACTATTAAAGATTTATTATTAATTATTATAAAAATGGCTGTAGTTCCTAAAGATATGAAAGTTAGTAAAGAAGATTTAGGGGAATTAGTTGTTAGCGATTCCATGTTTAAAAAGCCAATTAATCGTCCACCTAAACGTAAACGAGTACTGGATGAAGATTCCTATTCACAGGTAGTTTTTACAGTAACTGACATGAATATCGTGAAAAATCTCAAATACATTTTTGTAATTTTAAGGATTTGGAAGATATAATAGAACGAGATTTCTTTCCGGATTTGACCAAATTGAGAGCCCAATTTGAATATCAAGAAGCGATAGAATCCAATGACATTGAGAAGCTAAGAGATCTTCGATTAAAATATGGTACTCGTTTAAATACAGAAGAGAGTGGTAAGGGATTATTTATTCTTTATTGGAAATGGTAAGTAAATACTCTGACAATTAATTTATTTAGTGAAAAGTCCTGCCACATTTGAAACGCCAGTTGTTGGACGATCAAGTCCAAGCAGTTTTTCACAGTCTTCTGCAACAGGACACGATAATAAAGATGGGCAAGCCAATAATAATGACTTGCACGAAAACTCAAGGAGTACGTTTTTATTAAATATTATTTGCTAACTTGTACTTTTAATAATCTTATTATGATTTCAAATTTACAGTAAATAAACAAAGTCTTGATTCTTATTTGACTAAGAACACTAGCGAAGACAATGCGTCATTTGCAACAATAATGGAGGAAGCTAATGAAAAACATCATTCTAAATATCGTTGGTTATATGATAAAGAAAAAGAGCATGAAAAATATCAACACAATGCTTTGCAACTTCTTGATTCTGAAAAAGGACAGATAAAAGCTATAACCAATAGTTGTCCTGATACTTGGACATACACTAATAAGAATTACCTTATGTATATACCCGAAGGTACGTTTTTATAAAAATTATTTAATTTTAAACTACAGTATTATCATTTTTTAGGCGCGCCGTTAACAGAAGCCGAATATCAAGACCAAATACTAAAGCAGCGTGAAATCGCTCACGTTAATACAAGGTTTCATAAGATGCCGTTCAATGAAATTATTAACAGACAAGCTATTTGTGCCGCTGCTCAAGTTCAAGCTAGGAACCGAGAGGGAAAAATTGGAGTAGACGGAAAAGAGTTTGTGGCTGGTGATGAACCCACTGTCAACGGTTATGGTTTTTTAATGACACCCTCACCTGCTCCTGGTATTGTTTTATTGAGCAGTTTTTGTTAAGGTGAATGCGTTTACTAATAAAAATGTTCTTAGGTGTTAACGAAACCCCTTTAATGACTTGGGGCGAAATAGATGGAACTCCATTTCGACTCGATGGAGGCGGAACACCTTTAGCTCATACACCTGGACCATCTTTTAGAATTCCCGCTGTTCCAGCTAGAGATAAATTAGGCATGGAGTTAGCGGAAAAAGTGGGAAAAAATTATAGAAACAGAAAACAGTTGGCATTAAAAACTGTACGAGAAACGTTGTGCAGGTAGGAAATTTACGATTTGTTTTTTTTTAAAACGGTAAATGTTTTAACTTTAATGAAATAATATATATCTAGTCCATCACCGAAAGGATCTCATGTTGAACGATTAGCTCAAATGTCTCCAGCTGCACAGAGATTGGCCAGTACAAAGTTTGGAATTCATTTAGGTTCAGATAAAACTCTTCGAAGAAGTTATACTCCTTCCCCTGTGCGAAATAAAAGTGATACCAATACGTTGACTCCGAGAGGGACGCCTTCAGTCATTAATAGTCCTTGTGTAATTATAAAGACTCCAAAAAACCTTGGGCAATCTACTCCAACTTTATCTATTACTGATAATCTGTTACAATTACCGGTACCCAAAAGATCAAAAGCTGCCGATTTTTTTACCGATTCTTGAATCAGAAATTATCTCTTACAAATGGTATGTAAATAGTATATAATTATGTTGCGTTTTTTTTAATTTAATTTTTAATAAGATATAAAAATTACCTGTAATTCTAATAATTCTAAAATACCGGTACGGGATAATTTTAAGGAAAAATTATTGTATAGTCATTGCACAGCATCTTTTTGAAGACTTGAAACATTTTGTTTAAATATACAGTACTGTAGTATCACTGTGATGTCATTTTGACGTCATTAATAAGCATTTTGAATCTTAAGTAGAAGGCGCAAAAATGTTTTTCACATTTTAAACTGCTTTCCTTTTTTTTGTTATTATTAAGAAACGGCACTTAAGAGTGAGTGAGCACTCTTGGAACGCAATCTATCTCAATATTGCAACTATGGAATGAAAACTTTGTTCTACTAACTGTTGTAATATTGTGATAAATTGCGCTCTGTGAGTGCACGTGCACACTCAAGTGTCGTTTCTGAATTCGACCCGTAGTCCTCCGAGTCAGACGTTTTGATTATCGCCGTTTGACTTCAGAAAGCAAGCATAACAATGACGTAAAAATGACATCACATAGGCCTACTGTATATTTTAGCGAAGTGTTTTAGCGGCCTAAAAAATGTGTTGCGCAAACTCTTATTACAGGTTGTATTTTCCTTTTCGAATGAATTACTGTATCTAAAGATCGTTGCCGAACGAAAACCTCAATTTTCAATCTCCCTTTGATGGGTTAATTAATTAAAAGAATAATAATAATTTTTAACTTTTTGCCTACGATAAATATTATACAGTATTGGGATGTAGCCTTAATAACTGCTAGATTAAATAGGCTACTGCGCAGTATTAATCCACTTAAATTTAACATTTTAAATTTCTGTTTAACAAAATACCTTTTAAAAGCATTTAAGTTCGATTTTAGTAGTACATGTAACCTATATAGGAAATATTTTCTACTACCGGTAGGATTGCGACAATAAATTATGTCGATGACGCAATCAACCGTCTGCTACTGTTTTTGAGGATGGATTAGCACGTTTGTTTTGCCGTGGTTTTGCCAATGGATTCTTGAGTTGCCTTTAAATTTTTCGCGTTTTTTATTGAAAAACCAAACGCTACAGTACCAGTATGTTGAAAGTTTTTATTCCAGGAAACATTATTTCATAAATTTTGACGTTTGAAAAAGCTCTTGATCAGGAAAAAGCGGGACAGGAAGACTCGGCTTCATTTGATTTGGCCACCATTTTCTTACGTTTTTTCCCCTTTTATAGTAAGTTAACTGTTTAATATTATGCATGAATGCAGTGAGTAACGGTGTATAATTTTGTTAAGTTTAAACTTGGTTTGAATAATTAAAAAATATACCGTAGTAATTTCAGTCTTCGGTTAATTATTATAGTTATGAATGTATGTTTACGCAAATTTATTGCTCACTACGATATAGCTCGGAAATTGTTAAAAGCAATACACCCCAGGGACACCCAATGCATTAACTTAATTACATTAATAATTTTGCGACACAACGTTTCTTTAATTTAAAAACAAAATTATTTTAAAATTTGTCGGATTCTGAAGAATCATCGCAATTGATAGCATCGTAATCGCTAGCTTCTTCGTCATCGATAAAAGTTATATCTTCCACCAAGGCTAAAGGAGCTGCAGAAGAAAATTGCCTCAAGTAATTATTAATTTAATTCCCATAAAATTTTATCAATATACCTTTGTTATCGTGTTGGTTCAACCACTTTGAAACGAATTTACCAGTTGCCGCTTCAGTTCGATGAGAATGTCCATTTTCAATTGGTTTTTCATTCATTTTCTCCATCTCCTCTTTCACTCCACTCCACACGTCCACAACTTTAAGGAATAATTCGGCATCAGTTCGATATTGAGAAGGATCCACGTTGTGACTGGCAAGTATGTTTTTCATCTGAAAAGGATTTAATTTTTCGATGTCAATCGGAGATGTTAACTGCTCGATTGGAACTTGGGTCTGGTCCACATTTAGTTCTAATTTTTTCGGACGCTTATTTGATTCGCCAATGATTTTGGGAAGTATGCCTACAAAATAATTAACAGTCCGCGGATTTTAATTATTTAATTGATTTTTTTTAAATACAGTATTTGCGTTGAGATCTTACTTCCTCGTTTAATCGCGTGCCATAAACAGATGACGGCGTACTGCATGTCTTCTCGGTCTTTGTATTCCTCAGGGTTCAGGTTGTGGTAAATAAGGATTTCGCAAAGTTGTTCAATGCTCAATTGCTCGGTGAAACTAGTAGCCGGGAAATCTTTTAGAGAAATAGATCGTGGTTGATGGTTTTGCTTATCAAAAGAAGTTGAAGGTTCCGCAGCAGAATTTCTATATTGCAAACGATGAAGTTGCTTGTGCTCTCGAATCGGTTTATCATCCACATCAATTGATTTAGAAGTCCTGCTCGCCCCATTTAAGCCTAATTAATTAAATCATGTACAACATTTAGAAAAACATAATTTATATAAAATGTTTTATAGAAGTATACTTTTTGATTTACTATAGTTCCAGAGATGAATTACAGCATGTTGATAATCTTGCGTGCCGCTCAAAGATTTAATATCTACGTTAGCTTCTCTTAGAATGCGCTTTAAATGCTTTTTTCTTAACAGTTTGATGTCCTCGATTGATTTTAGACTTTGTAGTTCGATTATGTCTGGTTCCTGTGGATTGATTTCAGCTTTCTGCGAAGAATTTTGAAGGCTTTGGCTATGGTAATGATGATGATTGTCGGAAAGTCGTTTCGGCTCTTCACCGGAGGGCGGTATAGGTCTACTATCGGAATCTGTGGAACGAACAGAAGAAGGTTGATATAATAATTTGGAACCTAAATTCCACATTGGAAGTTTAGCGGTTATTAAGAGCAGATTCCAGTATCGCCGTGTTAGCGACTGATTACCCCTTTTACTTTTTTCCATCGACGATGCTCGTTTCTCACCACTTTCCGTTCGTTGCTGACGCTCTTCTCGACGGCGAACGGCCTTTTCAACCTCGGCTTGTAGGACTTTTTGGTGCTGCTGGCTGATTTCCGCATCGGTCTCTTCTAATATGACGTCGGTTTGAATCGGACGAGGGATAATTGGCACTTTGAATGCAGGGGCCGAAGTCGTCAAAATTTCCGCGCGATCTGAGTGCTTTTTCTTTTGGCTGTGGTCACGTAGTTTAACTTCGGCAGAAATTTCCGAAGTAGATATTTCAGATGTTGCGTCTTCGCTCAAACGAGGAACCGGGGCTGGGACCAACTCACTTACTGGAGACACTAGGAGCTATATTTATTAAAGTAAATTAGTTTTAGATTTACTTTAGAAAAAAGGAAATTATTGCTATTTAAGTAACCTTTGGGTCCCAGTTTTCGAACATTTTGAATCGAACAAGAATTTGTTTGACAAGATATGGTTTAGGACAGTTCTGAAAACCACCAGGCGGATAATGTAACATAAATATGTATTGTCGTAATTTGTCATCATCTAGTTCCATCATTGCGTCTGGATCCAATTTGATTTCTCGCCTGACTATGCATTCGTGGCAAATTCCTTTTTCTCTGCAATGTTTACATATACAGCCTTGACAACTTTCGCATTGGCGATTTTTCTATTTAAATTTTTTTTTTAAATTTAATTACTTATTTATTATTAATTTAAATGTTTCATTTACCGGTGATGTGGGAACACAGTTGTTTTGATGGTTTTGATGCAATTCTTTTAAACAACATGAGCAGATTGTCCATTCCGTGGAATAATCTTTTTTCGTTTCGATTATAGGACTTGGTATTAACGAAATATTTGAATCCGCATTATTTTTGTCATTTTCCGAATTGAGAGAGGACTTTTTGATTGGTTTGCTAGAAAATAATTTACTTATTCTCGACGCCATTTCACTCCTTTGATATATGGTACTGATCAAACTCGATTAATATATTTTCGAGAAATGAAAAATAAAAATTATCAATGTCTGTTAAGCTGTTGATAGTATCCAAGGTTGATAAAATTTATTTTATTGTATTCGCGATAAGAAAAGCAATATAATTTTGAAATTTTATTTTATTTTCTATTTTTATCAGCTAGGAAAAGTAAACCTCAGACTTTCGGTATCTCTCAAAAACAAACAATCGAATAAAAAAAATCGCTTCAATGTTATTTTTTTTTTTTTAAATTTTTTTTATTAATATAATAATGTGCGTGCATTTAAAAGCGTTGATAAAAATGGAATGATCTTTTTTTTCAATGATAAGTTGATATTTACGTAATAGATAAACATTAATGACAACATAATACAAAAATTAAATGTTTTAGAATACCGGTAACTTTTTCATTTGTACGAAAGTTAATTGAAAGTTTCCGTATCAATATCAATTTGTTAATATTGGACACGTTTGTTGATATAATAATATTATAAAAATGGTTTTTTTAAAAAAATGTTTTTAAAGATTAGTTCATTAGAACACTCACATAATTTAAATTACATAATTTAATATATTCTATTGAAACAGATATAATTATTTAAGATTTATAAACTTTTTGCACTTTAACTATATCTGATCTACAAATTGGACATTCAGTGACTAGATGGGCGCATTTGTGGCACGAAACCATATGTCCACAGTTGAGAAAAACGCAATTGGGAGTGGTGTCCATGCAGATTTTGCATAAATCTTCAATTGGCAAACTGGCACCTATATAAAATTTCATAATGAGATTTTGAAAATTAATTAAAAAGGAGCATAAATTTTGTTTTGGTACCACTTCCTCGTCGTTTATGCTTTCGAATAGGTTGAGTCGTAGTAGTTCCTTTAGACATGCTTCGCTTTAGATTAGCCGCCCATTTCCGAGCTGTGACGGTGGAATCTGATCGACGAGGTGTTGGTCGTCTTCTCGGTCTTTGCTGCTCCTGAGAGTTACTTGGAATCGTGGAGGAAGGAATGTTCGGTTGAGGTGGTGGAGGGGGATTGGGTTCTACACAGTCCAGCGGGTCTGTTATTTGAATGGTTCTTAGGTCTTCGACGCTTTGATCCACACTGATATCGATCGTTTTGACCCGTTTAACGTCACTTGAATCGCGGCTAAGGTGTCGTTTGCGTTTTGGGGACTTTCCACTCGTGTTCTGAACAAATAGACCACTCTTTTTATTATTTCAACATCTTTATATTATGTACATCTTTGATTTTTTAACGAAATAATTAAAATTAAATTTTGAAGGCTAACATACAGGTTATTAGGCTCGTAGAATTTAATACAACATTCATAACAACTTTTAGCTAATTTGACGGTCAAATGAATATTTATACCAATTTGAATTTTCTAAAAAAATATTTTAGATTTGAATAGGATCGGACCGTATTTAAGATACAGTAATTATGAATTTATGCATTTTACGTATTTATCATGAATTTTAAAATTGAGTAGGCTACCTGCGATAGAACGTTGTTGGATGGTTCCCAGTCATTGTAAATATCAAGTTTATTGTAAAGTTGTTTAATTTTGTATGCTTTGGACCATCCTGATATTTCGGTTTCTTTATAATGGATACTGCGTAAAAGAGTGGTTAACTCTTTTTCATCCACATTTAATAAATAGTGTGGACTTAATTGAGTAGAAAAACGCTGTTTTATTTGACAAACGTCGCATAAGTTGAGGCCAGGCGAATGCAAATTAGTGCATCGTTTGCAAATGATTTGCCGACATTCGTGACATCTTTTTTGACCCTGAAATAAGTTATTTTTAATGCTCTATTTATTTTATGATATTCGAATTTGACGTTACCAGTGACAGCAAACGTTCGATGAATGAAAATTTGTATTTACAACACAAACATCTATCTCTAACCATCTTGCGTTGGGTAGACGAAGTACGTTGATTCTGCCCACTCACTTGTCGCTGTTGCCCAGGACAATCGTTGTCTCTGTTGCCATTTGAAGCATTATTCTGATTCGGGTAGGAGCTTGACCGATGTCCAACAGTACCCAGACCGCGGAAAGGATTTCGAAACAAACCTTTAGTCGTCATTTGCTGCGGAGTCTCAAAATAACTGCAGCAAAATTAAATTTAAAATTTTGAAGTGTAGTAGAAATACAGGTGTGTAGTTGGACAGACGATGACAGTTGAAACACTTTTGTTAATTGTGGTTATTTAGGAATTAGCTTTATTTCTTTAATCGATTGGGCTTATCTTATCAGTGGCGACAATAGAGGATGTTTGGGATTGGGAAATAGCTGCTGCTGCTGCCGATTATTATCATTTTGCATTTGATTGTAATTAAATATTGATTTATGAAATATTTAATTCGAGTTTATTTTTGGATCCTTTTCATGGGCATTTAATTATTTATTTTAGATGAAAGGGAGGATTTTTGTTAATCATTTGTTGACCTCGTGATTTTCTGCTTTATTTGGTTTGGTTCAAGTATTTTCACACGCGTCGCACTCGCGATAATTTTTTATCTTTATTTAATCGTCGTCAAACGCTACAAAGGAGTGGATTTACATTTTATTGTACAGATTTTCAGTAGTGGAAAGGAATGTCTTCGCTTAAGAGTTTATCAAATTGCGTCAGATGCTTACATGATTGTAAAAGTTTTACATTTTTTGTTTCATTTTTTTATTTTGGGTCTGCGTGTAGAGTTTGGACTTTGTGATAAGATTGTATTTTATATCACCGTTAATTTCAGAGAAATTTAAGATATTTTGGATAAATTAGAAAGCTATATTCATAAAGCTTACCGGTACTGTTTAATTTAATTATTTTATTGATACTGTATATTATTTAGTCGTACATTAATTAATTTGGTTCTGGTCGGTTAAGTAGCCGCGTGGATCAATAATCGATACCTCACACTGCTACGAAATCGACCAGTACCATTAATTGTTCGGTTCTGTAAATGACTTGACAAGTAGGTCTACCAATAGTACAATTGCATCTACGCGAGGATGCCCATTGACCTCGGAAGCAGTGGAAATACAATACATGTACAGTACAACCTCTCAACGGAGATCACCGTTGGGACTGACTAAAAGTGGTCTTCAAATATTTTTTTTAACAATAACTTTTATGGTTAAACGATTTTTAAATTTGCATTCTATAATTACTATAAATTGTAATCAAGTTAGCCTATTTAGAACTATTATTCAACTACACTCAGATGTTGTCCCAAAAAATCTTCATATGTGAGTGCGCAGTATCTCGATGGTCTTGAAATAGAGACCTCCATTGAAAATGGGATTTAAAATAGGTAGCAATAGTCTTGTAGTAGAGGTGGTTTCCATAAACATGGAAAAATCGAAGGGAAGTTTTTTGAAGTGGTCTTGCATAGCGGTTTCACTGTAGTGAGTGTTCGTTCATTGCTATTTCAACCTACTGGCACAGTAGTAGAATTCAAAATTTAATACAGTATTATTGCTTTTGGAACAATTATTTATTAAAAATTTATCTTTTTATTAAACAAAATTATTTTTAATATTCTATTTAAAAAAATGTTAGCACGGGACATTTTATTTCTGATATTTTTTGAATTTTAAATCTTTATTATATTTTTTGAATTAACAAACAAATTACGGAGTATTTTTATACACAAAAAACTTGTTGAGTTTTTCTGTAAATGGCATCATATTCACCTTTATATCGTTGATAGTTTTTTTTAATAGCCAACGGAAGTTGTGATGTAACATTTCGGACCCCCCACTAATCAAATTACAGTACCAGTATTAATTTTTAAATAAATGAATTGCCTGCAAAATCACGCTTCTGAATTTTTGCATTGATGAGCACTGCTAGCCAATATTATTGGCCAGATAATTTCGCAGTTGTAGTAATCCCAGTGCTTCATACACCGAGGTCATTTTTGCCCTCCAACGTACCTTAAATAGTAGCCTATTTGCAGTGACGGATTAAGCCAGTGCGGGGCCCTTAGCAAAAGTTACCAAGAGGCCCTATAATTTGTATAATATGGGGTCGAAGCATGGGCAAAATTCTAAATTTGCATGTTTAAAGTAAAGTTTTTTTTGGCCGCCCTTATAGGAGGAAGTTGTGAGGTTTTGGAAGCGCCGAGCTCGCGAGGCGCGAAATTTTTTTAAAGAAAATTGGCTCAAATTTGCTTTTTTGCGCTTTTGGCGGTCCCTAGAATATGAATTGAACCAAAATTTTACAAGTTAAGCATTTTCTTCTCTGGGCGCGGGGCCCTTAGCATTTGCTAACTCTCGTCTATGGTTAATCCGTCACTGCCTATTTGAACTGACAGAGTTATTCTCCTGTAAATCCATGTCAAGTCTTCCTCGATTAACGGGCCCATTTAGCTGTGCAAAGCTTAAGTTTTGAATGGTTGGGAGTATGGGGCAACAATTTTAAAAAAGGGGCCACATAAGCATTAATCTTCTTGCAGACCCGGGGCTCGCGCTACAGTATCTGCTTTTGATAGGTTTTTCTTGAGATTTTTGATCGAGGCGAAGGCGGGCTCATCCATAAAGCTGTGTCGACATAATATAATAATATATCGAGTAAAGATGTAGCTTGTCATGGCTGAATAACTTAAAAACTAAAGGAGCTAGAGGAAAACTCAAAGCCAACGCCATCGTGTAGAGGAGGTCATTTTACATTGCCAACTAAATTTTTATGCAAATCGAAGCACTGGTTCTCGAG
>JAQGAY010000109.1:0-50952 GCA_034698085.1 Polydesmus angustus
TCAACGACCAATTAATTAGGCATTCAAAACAAAATGAAAGAATGCGATCAAGTGATCTTTATGCATCGATAATAACAAATACAATACCGGTAGTCAGAAAATCTGGACTTTTAGCGAGTAATTGTTTAAAATTTTAATTGTGCTACGATTTGTTTTACAGCAGCTCAAATTTTGGTTGTTAAACTTAAACTACTTTGTTATAAAATGGGAATAAAAATTTAAAAGAAAAAAAAATTAATGAAAATTTAAATTTGCGTTTTGATAGTTTAAAATGAGTATTGGTATTTTTTGCTGTACGCGTTTCAAATAACCTATAATTAATTAATTTTTGAAATATACAGTATTTATGTTATTATTGGAGTTTAGTTGATACTTCTATTTTTTATAAGCCAACTGTTACGGTATACTGTATAATGTAACCAATAATCCAATATAAATAATTATAATAAAATGATAAATGTGATTTTTTGCTTAGGAAAGCGCTTTCAAATTTTAAACAAAATTAAGACGTAGCCATTTTTGTAACTGGGCGACGTATTATGGATTTATTGCGGTAAACTGCGAAAATATTATTGCAAGCGCGCTCAAAAATAAAAAGCGATAAAAAAAGACCAAGCAAACACAATGGTTATACAAACAAGAAGTCATACCGATTTCTACATTATTTCCAATTCGCATTATAGACGGTATTTGTATTATATTTGACATGTATACTATGACAACGTGGAGCTCTGTCACGTATAGATATCTAAAAAAGAAAGCAAAAAAAAAAAAAAAAAGCAGAATCGAGGTTGACGGCGTGCGAGGCCCTTTAAACGGCGTGTGAAAACGGAAATAAATTATAAATGGCAGATGAATAATTGAGTTTGATTGAATGACGGCAAAATAAATAAAAGTGAATTAAGACGTTATGCGAGGTGACGTTATAATGAGAGTTGATTGCAAGTTGTATATGAATAGGATAAAGATGGTTGCCATGGCAACCAAGTCTCTCTATGGTCTCAATGGCAACAGCATCGTCAACAGCAACACACAAACAGCACTTTTCATTCACAACAACAAAAAATCCAAATAAATGAAACAAATGCTTTCTTTACGTCTGAAAGTAGACGATATCGCAGCATAAAGTGCAGCATAGCGTATATTAAACGCAGTTTTTTTTTAAAACAAGATTTTAGTTAATTGTTCCCAACGGTATAATTAATTGCCGGTACTGGTACTTTTTAATTTTTTAAAAAATCCATTAATTGACTTTTTATGTTAATTAAGTGCGTTGCTAAAAAAATTCGAAATGCATTCAGATTAAAACAATGGCGAGAGTTGCTAAAAAAAATTAACAAATTTTATTATTTATATTTTAATTGGATTTTTAGAAGAGAAAACAATTGAGTGAAAGGCTTTTATAATACCGGTATCAGATGTAATTTGCTTTGGAAAAAAAATTATTTTATCGAAGTTCTTATGCGCGATTATTTAGTGCCTTTAATTGACTTTTTACGTTAATTAGTTGCTTTGAAAGATTTTTAAATACATGTTGAAACATAGAATAGATTAGAGTGTGATTAAGAACATATTTTATTAGTGAACAAAATATGTTTGTCGTTAATTGTGTATAATTAAAACTTCAATTTACAGTAATTAACTTCTGGTGTATTGATGTTTATTCGCATGTTACTTGATCGATTGGGCTAAAAATTCGTTAAGTTAAACATTACTCAAAACTATTAAGAAATTTCATAATTATTGCCAATAAATAATTAAAGTGCTTTATGTTTATATGCACATGCAGCGAACAAGGAAAAAACTATTTTTGTAACTAGAGAAATAAATACCGTCCTAAATATCAATTTTATTTGTTATGATGACGTTGTATTGAAAATATCCTCTTTCAGTCTCAAAACACCGGCACTACAAAATTTGTATCGCTGTATATAATGTGCATCATAACAAATAAAATTCATATTTACGCGATTCGTGCTTATTAAATTTTAAGTTTTTCAATACGAATTATTGCATTGATTGTTAAAGTAAAAATATTTTTATTCATTTTCCTTGATGGTAATAAAATAAAAGCTGGAGTTTCGGCGAGTAGCAGTAAACCCTCCAGTCATGTAAGGCTTCTGTTTTGTAATTATTATTATTTTCGATGAATCAAAACTAGAGTGTACCGATCACGTTTTTACTGAAAGTTTTTGTAGTTAGACTGCAAACTTGATGCGGTGCTAAAATTGATTTATAACTTCAGCGTAGCATCGATTTTAAACATTTTTTATTATATACTGGCAATTTCGTTTTAGTGATGTTCGTTCTACCAACACTTTACTGTGAATAAGTTAATGAAACATTGCTGATTATCGAAAACGAGTGAATGACATATTGATTTTTGTGTTGGCAGTTGGCGCAGCTGCTTCCGATGGAAGAAAATTTCCTGTTGCTCTTCAGGTTTGATAATCCTCTGGATTCCAGCGTAGAGTTTATGAAGGTAATATACTGTAATAATTTGTAACGACGTTGATCGAGGAATCGGATAACTCCATTCGATCAGGTTTCATCAAGGTCTCAATTTTTCTTCTTCTTCTTCTTTTTTTTTTTTTAACACCTTTAGATTTGGCGCGAATACGATCAGGACAATAGCGGATACATCGAAGCCGACGAGTTAAAAGTGAGACTGTGAAAAGTGAATCCATTGTTTTTATTGATTGATTGGTCAATTATTGTTTGGACAGAATTTTTTGCGAGACCTTTTGAAGGAGGCTAAGAAGGAGTGCGAAGTGTCTGAAGACAAACTTATCGAGTACACGGACACGTTGGTACGTAATGTCGAATTGCATTCATTATTTACCCCTTCAATCAATTAATCTTAATACATTTTTAATGACGAAATTCAGCTGCAAATTTTTGACTCCAATAAAGATGGGAAGTTGCAGCTCAGCGAAATGGCCAAGTTCATTTTCATAACTTTCACATTTTTGTTTTTATAATTTATAATATTAAATTTGTTGCCATGACTTTAGGCTGCTTCCGGTGAAGGAGAATTTCTTATGTCGATCCATCTTTAAGGTAAGCTAATTAACGTATTAATATAAAGAACAGTAGAGCTTTGTTTCTCTTCAAATTTCATTGTCTCCCGCTGGCCCCCCTTCCTCTTTTAACTCTCTTTTTCCCTTCCTTATCATAGCTGTTTTTCTATAGCCATCTTGTGCTGTGTTGTATTGGTGGGCGTGGCTTCTTCTTTTTTCATTTTTCTCTGTATGCCTACATCATGAGCGCAAATCTTTCTTAAAATTAAATTAGAAATATTGCACAGTGTTAAAGAAGCTATAATATAATATATAGGTAGATCGATGCTCTCAATACATTTTAAATGAGTTACTAAAAGTTTAAATTAGTCTCTACTAATTTCCGCTTATTAATTTTTATCTAAGATTATTATTTTGAGTGTCATTTGCTGCGTTTGTAAACCACTTGCACATTGTATTGAAGAAGAAAAAAAAATTTCAGAATTTTTTATTTATTATAAAATTTGCAGTACAGTAATGCAAAAAATCGATGGTTCAATTAGCGTACTTTGTTTACATTGCTTGATTAGAGTTTTAATTGGTAGGTAATTAAAAAATATATATACCGTAAGATATGCTGTAAATTACATTTTGCTGTAGAAGTATGGATTTTTCCTTCTTAGCATAAATTTGATTTTAAGCTCTGAATTATGTAACAGCATAATTCACACCTTATCCTGGATTAATATATTTTTTTTTTGGAAGAAAGTTTATGAGTGATTTACGGTGACTTTTAAGAGTTTAGGGCGTGTTACGTAGGCCTAATTTGCAATTTTTGCTATGGTACTTATATATCATCTTGTATAAACAAATTAAGCATTTCTCCTTAATTAAGATTATTTTGAGCAAATTTTTTTTTTTTTAAAAAAAAGTACCGTATTGAATTAATGCTTTTTATAAAATTAATATTACAAATTTTTTTTAATAGGTATTTTATTCTATAAATTAGTTCAAACGTAAGTAGGACGGTAATTATTTAGCTTAATAAACAAATAATGGTTTTTAAAATAAAATTATAAATGTATGAAAATACTTTTTCATAATATGCAAATTTTAAGTTGTAATAATTATTGCATCATATTGGTACTGCACTAATCTGTAATTTTATAAGTTAAAAAGTCTATTCGTCAAATCGCTGTTGTCATTCAGTATTCTTGGAGGGAACAGACCATTTTGCGTGGTTTTAATTATTGTGGAATTCAATATGGTTTAAACAAAAAAAAAAAAATTGAAAGAAAAAAAAAGAATTGAAATTTGAAGATAAATTGAGCTCGTTGATGAATCGGTTGATTAATAGATGGTCAGTTCCCACTTTCATGTTTCTCTGTCTCTTTCTTTCTGTTTCTCTCTCACTCTTTTCCTGTTGTTCAATGTCTCGCCAAAATTGCTTGTGTATGAAACTGAAACATCTTCAGACTCACCAAGGATCTTTTCCTCAGGGAGCCTCGAAACTCACCAAAGACGACATTGAGAGAGTATTCGCCCTTTACGACCGAGTAACAAGCACAGCCAATCCATTCACTATCTTTTCATCTTTTAATGCTGTTTATTTCCCCACAGGATAAAAATGGAACCATCGAAAATGAAGAGCTGAGGGGATTTCTTAAAGATTTGCTGGAGTTGGTCAAAAAAGTAATCATTTTTGCTTCTTTCAGACTATAACTAGGTTATAAACGGATTATCCGGCCTCTAGACTAGTGTACGTGCGTCTTTAACCAAAGGATAGTGCGTCTCTTTTATAGTTTAAACGTAAAATTAATTATAATTTTGGTTGTGAATTGGATGCTCTATTTCAAATTCAAACTACGTTTAAATATGCTTTTATTTAAATTTATCTGATAAATTATAATTTTTAATTTACTTTATAATTAGTTAACTATTTATTGTTTAAAAATATAATTTTTTTTGCTATTTTAATAAATATTTACGGTAGTAAAAAATATTAATGTATTTTATTGGATTATTTATTTTGCAAAAAAAATTTGTTTTGTAAGCATTTTAAATATCTTTTATTAGCTTGCAATTACATTTGAAATGGTACATCCGATCATATATCAAATTTATACAGCTACTAAAGATTCAAAGATAGTAAACAATTTATGATATAATTATATGCAATAAAATTTAAATAATATTTGCCAATTAGTAAGCTTTGTTACTGAATTTATTATTTTAGCAGGATCAGATATAAAAACGCTGGAAATGGATAATAATAATTATTATCTATGCATAAAATTAGATAACGAATAATGAATATTAATGATTTCAATTAAGTACTGTACATAATTATTATTTATGAGCTTGATTATGATGTTGGTGTTTTTATTTTTATTTTGTAATTTTATTTTTTTTTTTATTTCATAATGTTTTAGGATTACGACGAGCAAGATCTGCGTGATTTCCAGGAGACTATAATGAGAGGCTGTGACTACAATCGAGATGGAAAAATCAATAAAAAAGAATTGACAATGATTTTATTGGCCTTGGCCAAACATTCGTCGGAAGATGAAACGTCCAGCGCTGCCAAGTAAAATTAATTAACTAAAAAAAAAAAAAAATTAAAGAAAACATATTTACAAAAAATATTTATAATCAATGAATGTTTTTCCCAGTTTTTTATTTTAAATTTAATTAAAAATAATTTCTGAGAAAAAAATTTTATACCTAATTAATTAACTCAAATTAATTAACGTTGATGTTGATTATTGATTTATTGAAGAAATTTTAAAACGAATGTAACCCTTCTCTCTCTCCCTTTCTCTGCAAATGCACCTCTTAAACCTATTTAATATCCTCTTAATTAATCAGCTATTTATTAATCAATTTTTAAAGTGTGCTAAACAGTTTTTCATTAAGTGATAAATTCTATTTCTTATTGTTAAGTCAATTTTAATTGGTATTTATTGACCGGCTTGTAAAGGGAGAAAATATCTCAAGCGTCCATTCAATCACTGTTAAAAACAAGAGAGAATTCACCTGGAAACTTTTAATTAATTAATTGTCAGTTGAAGCCAGCCAAAAAAATCAAAATATTAAATTTAAAAATCAATAAATGAAATTTTTAAAAAAACAAACATTTTGAAAGCCTAGTTCAATTTTTTAAATTGGTAAAATTGGATTATAAGTACAATGTGAAGGAGTTTGAAATTGTTAATTAACTAATTAAATAGTTTATTAAAGGAATCGATGAAAAAGAAAAACTAAAATGGCAGCTAACTTTTAACGCGCAGTATACAATCGGTGGTGGATATTTAAAAAAAAGTAAAACTATTTGTAATGAATTTTATGTATATTCGTCTGCTGTTTTTGCTAAATTTGATTATTTCCGTTAATGTTGTTTGTTTCGATGTGTATTTGTGTACGATATTTGTCGAATGTGAATAATTTTTTGTAAAAATTAATTGCACCTTTACTACGCTGCTCACACTCTTTAATCCTTCCAATTTAAACATATTCAAATTGTATATCTACTCCACATTGTAATGGAACAGTATATGACTTAGCAATCATGGTAATTTAATAGAAACTTTAACAGTAAAATTAATTAAAAAAATGATTGTACAATTTTTCTGATCAAATACTAACAAGATAAATGTGATGGTGTAAAAAAATTTATTTGTCATATCGATTATTTAATTTAGTTGAATTTTTAGTATTTATTTCAACAGTAGATTCTAACAACTTTTATTTATAGCGTCATCGCCTCGTGCAATAGCCTCAATGGCATTGCAGGAGGTAGTCCTAGTTTAATTGATTTTGATTTAAGTTTTACTGTCACGAAGATTGAGTTTATAGGTTCAAGTGCATTATGAAACGTGGGACAAGTGGATGTTGTTCAAAGTTGTTAATAGATTACGTCAAGTGGTGGTAAAATAAGTTTTTATTTAATTTGAGCTGTTGGTGGTTCTATCCTGAACAATTTAACTGTGGCTTCTAGGAATATCGGAGAATTCAGAGTGCCTTGTATGCCATGCCATCTCTGTGTGATGGCAGAACATTATTATATAGAAGAAGTGGATAGGTCACCAATCGAATTTATTTGAGGAAACTGATGTAGCGCTTCCAAAAGGACATTCTGATATTTGAGTTCAGGGACCAAGCATCGCTCATCATCGCGTTTATGTTCAGCTCCAAAGTTGGTAATAATACATTAATTTAATTTATGGGTGTTTTTAGATAGATAATTATTTAATTGGGTTAAAATTAAAAGTATGATTACTATTGTCGGGTTTTAACACGAACACGCAATTATTATTATGAAGTCAAGCAGTTGCCTGTATTATTTTAATAATTTTAGCTTAATATTTTGGTTGCTCATCTTTCCTTAGTTATTACAATTAGCGTATTATTAAATGGTTTTTGGTATCAAGAAAAACAAAACACTGAAAAATTTTATATACGTATATTTTATTTAAAATTTTTGAACATATATTTTCTTTTTATATTTATCTCAACATACAAGTGCTAACGTGACTAGGTGATACAACTTGCACAAAACAATTAATAACTCATAAATAAATTTCGAGAGGAGAAAAAAAGAAATTGACTAATTATCACAAAGTAACAGCTTGTGATTAAAATTTTATATAAAACTATGTTTAAAATAAGCATAAATAATATTTCTTTCGGAAACTTATTTACAGCTGTTTTTTTTTTAAATCATTCTTAAAGCAATTTCATGTTGCACAATTTAGACTAAAACGGTTTTTTTTTTTTTTTGGTTTATTCAGGGATGAATGATCCCTTCGATTAGTCGTGTAAACTTGATTAACGCCTTAATAATAATTGTTAAATCAATACTTGAAATTAATTTTTCAAAATGTTGAAAACAATATTATACGGCAGCTTTGAATTGTTTTCCAAACAATTCTAACCAGTTGATCACGACGAAGGTTCTTCGGACGAAAAAAAAATTTCAGCAAATTTAACTTGCATTTAAATTTCCGAATTTTTTTTTTTTTTTTCAATAGAAAATTGACGACCAAATAATAATAATAATTATTATGACAAGTGTTCTCTTCAAGATCGGTAAATTCGAATGATATCTTTAACTTTAGCTCTGCAGATCGGACAGTGATTTCCGGATGGTTTTTTCAAGTGTTGTTCGGCGCATTCGTAACACATACACATGTGGCCACACGTGTACAGTACGCTATTGACGGGCCTTTCGTAACACATAACGCAATCTGCATTTTCAAAGCTGTCGTTGAGGCTTTTTGACTTAGGACAACATGTGATTTCTTCGGGTAGCTCGAGCGAGCATCCTAATGACTGAATTTTATGCGTAACTCCATACACATCAAAAAACGCCCATAATTTTTGCGAATTATCGACGTAAATCAATGGAATTAACGGACCGTTGTTTTTGGAAAATAAAATTTCTCCTAAAAATAACAAAAAAAAAAAAAAAAAATTAGTATAAAAGTCATTAAAAAAAATTAATAATTTAATACCGTACCTTCTGCGGTCATTAAAAAGCTGAGCTCATCTCCAGGTTTAGGAATGACGCCAACGTCTTTCAACACCACCCAATACTCCTTCCGGTCTAAAAGCTGATCGCAGTCTTCCGGAAGTTGGCTGGGGCGTAACTTGGCAGGATCGCAACTTGTCATTCCAAATGTGAGAGCGCCGTAGTAATCTTTGACATTTTCTAAGATTTTGATGACTAGTTGTTCTCCTCCTTTCAATGGACGTTGAGTAAACACGTAGCCTTGGGAGAACTCGGATCGGTCTCGGGCGGCAGTCAATCGATCGTTGGACAGTCGAACATTTTGACCATGAACTGAATGAAATGGCATGGGCCGCAATGGAGAGTTGGTGTAGTATTTTGAAGGAGAACCCCCTTCTTGAAGCACACTCAAATCTTCAGATGATTCGTTTAACTTTGAAAACTGTTTGACAGGATCTAATAAAAAAAATGAAAAAAAAAATTAGATAAAACTGCAAAAATGTGTTTTTAGATGCATAAAAAAAATTTTCTAAAGAAGTTTAAATTACTAATCACTTCCGTTGATAAATAAGCGCACATGTTGGGTACGGTATAAAAACAGATGAAAGTGTTTTAAGATTGACGTGCGCGCAGATGTGAAATGTGCGCGGTCAACGCGTATTCAGCTGCATTCAGCTGTTCAAATGGTCTCTTAAAGGAAACAGCTGGCGCCATTTCCTTCTCCCTTTCATTTTTGAGGACTGTCCCCTCCAACTTTTCCCCCCTTTTATTTACCCCCACTATTTTACCCCGGTTTTGCCTACTTTTCACCCTCCTGTTCAAATTTAGCTAGCACGCGCTAAATGAAAATAATATTACATCTGCTCTTTTATTGAATACGAATACATGTGGCACACGCTATTACTCCCCCACCCCGACCTACCCCGGTACCCCCCTTCCTTCTCCTAACACACCTCAGACTCCCCTGTCTCTATTCAACCATTTCTCCCTTCGTTTCGCAGCCGCCCACACTTTTCCTTATAAACTTTTTAAAAAGAAATATATTTTTTTAAAGTAGAGTATTTTTTTTTATGTTAATGCACACCTCAATCCTATGCTAATTCAATGCTAACCCAAAAATGGGAGCGGTATATTTAAATAAAACTGGCCAATCCTTAATACGGTACTACTCAAACTTGCAATCAAAACATTAGGCTAATATGCTGTTGTAAGTTAACTGACTGAGAAATTTAATATTATTGAAATATTTACGAGAGAAAAAAATAAAAAATAAACTTAATACGTCTACTACACAAACTTAAACGAATTTCCAATACAACAAAAAAATTACTATGCTGTTGTAAGTTAATTGATTGAGGAATATTTACGAGAGAGAAAATAATAATAAAATTATAATTACCGATAAATTGCAAAGCTGTTGTGTTTCCATAAATGTCCATGAGTGGCCAAAGGGGTTTTCGGGTGTCTACTCCTGCGAAGATGATTCCCATTTCTTCGTCGTTAATGCCGTATCGGACTTGGCCCTTTTCATCTACGTAGTAGAAAAGCACGGCGCCTTCTTGAACCAATTTATCAGATAGGGCTTTCGCCCAATAGCCTTGACGGTTGGTTAAATCGGGGCAGGCGTATTTTGGGAGACTTCCTTTATAATTGCTGGGATTTTGGTTAGTGAAACCGAAGCGGATGTTTCCGTTCCAAGTTGTAGAAATTTGAGAGAATTTTAGCAGGATGTATTCGTTAATTTTGACCGGACGATTAGCGAAGACGATTCCTTTGCAGAAACTTTCCACTCGGCGGGCAGTACGACCGTCTTTGGAGATCCGGATGTTCTCGCTGCAAATTGCAGGATGGAAACGCAGCGGACCTTGGTTGGAAGAAGAGTTACTGGTCATTAACTGTTTTCGAAGACCGGCGGGTAAAGGAAGTGAACCTGAAATTTTTAAGATATTGTTGTTAAAAAGATGCTATTGTCAAAACATGTAAAATTAAGTCGTGCATAAAACGGATTTCCGTTCGAGATACAAACTGTTGTTAAAGATAAATTTTTATAATAAAATTACTCTATAGTTAAAAATTTTAGTTTTTTTTAAAAAAAAAAAAACATTTTATAAAAAATATATACCGGTATTCTTATTAAAAAAATTTAAATTTAGGTTTAAAATATTGGTAATCTGATCAATTATTATTATTTTTTTTAATATAACTTTTTTAATTAAATTTAGAATATATTTAAAGATTTATATTTAAAACTTTGCTTACCCATTCTTTTCTTAATTTTCTTGAGAATTTTCATGGTTCCAGAATTTTTGCCTTTCATTTTCACAAAAATTAATTTATATTTTTCCCGTGTTTCAAAAGTTCACTTTTGTTGAAAATTAAGTAATCACGATATTAATAGTTATAAACTGAAATGTTCATCGTAGTGTGGCGTTGTATTTGTAGGTAGTCCACGGAGCAGTGCTTCGCTCGATTGTAGTTTGAGAAATGAATGAAAACGTGGGCGCCGCGCAGCTTATATAGTGGCGAAGGAAAGGTGAGGGAAGCAGGGGAAGTGGCTGGGTGCGGAGTAGAGGAGCGGTAGATTAGGGTAGGGTAGGGTGAAGGAAATGGGCAAGTGGAAATGAAATAAGGATGCCAGCTGGGCCAATCCCTCGAGCAGATGAATACTCAACAACCCTCACAGTCTCTTTCTAAGGTCAGTCGGGGGTGGATAATGGCAGAGGGTTTCGATGAATGAAATAGGGAGAAGCTGGTGAACAAAAGCTGTCACAGACCGCACGTGCCCAGTAGTCCATAGCACAGAGCACGCGCCGATTTACAAAAAAATAAAAAATTATTAAAATAAAAAAATATATTACCTACCTTATGGCATTTTTATTTATAAGCTCTTACCTTATCTAACACCGCTCCTTTAAAATCTAAATTATCAATACTGTTTACTATTATAGTGTACTACAATTATTTTATACCAGTATAATAATAAATTATTGGCAAGCACCTATATCCGGTTATGTAATTATTTTATATCCATCTTTTACGTATTGTATCGTTTAATTTAAAACAATCTGACTGTAAATAATATAATTGCGTTTAGTTTTTTGTAATTTAACCTACAAGCAATATAATTGGTTTTTTAAAAAATAACTGAAATGAAACCCAAATTAAACATTTATGTAAAAGCATTAAAAATTAATGAAAATTAATCCCATATTCTTAAATTTTTTTTATTTATATTACTTAAATTAATTTTTTTTAAGAATTGAATAAATGTATTTCTTACTGGCATTGCAATTTAATTACATTTATTATACAATATTTTTATAGCTTACAAGTTATACACGGATTTTTTTTACACGAATTTGAAATAACACGGTTTCAAAATAAAATTTTTATCCTCTTTTTACACGAAAAATTTTGAAATACCCGGTAACACGGCTTTTTAACCAATTTCAAAATAATTTTTTGTTTATTTTGGGAATTTTTCATACCTTATTTACCGGTATGTATTAATTATAATTAGATAATACTGTATGTCACAGAATTCCCCCAATACTTTTTTTACACGTATTTTTCAGGAACCCCAGTGTAAAAACAGTATTAGGCCTACGGTACACATTTTAACTGCATTTAAAGCCTTATGCTAATGAAGCATTGCCCCATTATTATTTTTCTTAAAGACTTAATTAAATACAGTAATTATAATGTTTTCTAAAACAGCAAAAGCGTAAATTTAATAGTATTTATTTTTATTATTATTTCTGTCCGTCTAGTCAGTATTACGCGTCATTTACAATCCTCCACCCACCTTTCCCCTACTCCATTATTTTTTTCTTATTCAGGCTAAACTCGACGATGGACAAAAAGCTATTTAAAATCGGCGTGTGCCACATGTAAGAGCACGCGCTTTTCAAAAGAAGCATCTGAAGTTCCTTCACTGCAGCTGCCGATCAACCCGCCGCGGCTTTACCCTAACAGTCAACATACCCACTTCTTTTTTTATTAAATTATTCATTATGTTTGCACTCCGAAACCAACGCCGAAACTCGGTTCTTATATTTCATTCACTATTTGAAACACCTGCCTATAGTAACTGCTGTTGGAACGTGCCTCTATTTTTAAGAAGGAAAATGTTAAAATTGGTGTAGAAGAGGGGGGGGAGAGAAGATTGGAGAACACAGACAGATAATATTCTTAAAACAAATCTATGAAAACATATTTTTAAGTAATGAAAATAATTGTTTCCCAAGGTCAAAGTATTAAAAATTAAAGTTGGCAAAAAATGGTCAAAAACAATGCCAGATCAACTACAATAGAGTAGTAGTAAACAAGACTATTATAGTATTGATGTATCTTGGTAGTAGTTTACCAGATGTAGCATTTGCTACTGGCTCCATGCTTTTGGGGATTAACTTGTAACATTTCGGTTTAATTCATATTCTAGAGGCGACCAAAAACGCAAAACGCGCTTATTTTGTTATAACAAATTTCGCCACAAATTGGATTTTTTAAGAGGGCCAAAAAAAGTTTGGCTTCAGGGTGAAAAATTTGAAAATCCACTCATGCTTTGGCCCCATATCATACAAAGCTTATTGCCCTTTGGTAGCATACTGATTATGCTACAGGCATAATCTGACACTGGTCAAAAAATGAAATCATTAGGAAAGGGGTCATCTTTTTGTTATGTCAACAATTTTTAACCCTCCCCCTCCTTGTCAACAACTGTCTGATTTTCAGCTACCCCCACCTTAATTATGTCAAAAAAATTTACTGCTCTCTCCCCTCCCTAAAAATAAGCTTTTTAAATCAGTTGGATTAATAAAATCAACAAAAAAAAGTTAGCCTACATTTTATTTAAAAAATTTCCAAATTGGGGGATTTATTTAAAATTAAAATTGACTTCAAATTATCTTGACCTCTCCCATGTCAACGATAACGCCAAAATTTCTTGAAACCTCCTCCTTCCCCAATTTGTTGGCGTAATTATTATGGATCACCTCAAAGTCACGATAAGCCCTATAGTCATAATGGGTGTCATTGTTACCCAAAACATTTCTCTCGAATGTTAGTTTGTTGCAAAATATTTAAATGGTACCGGTATATCGCAACTTAAAAATGTTTGATGACCAAAATTTACTTTGTTTGATTTTATTTGAGTGACTTTGGACAAAATAGACCAATTTTGATATACAGTATGACCTAAAAAATGTGGTAGCTTACTATTATTATACTCAGTCCGTAGTAATAATGAAAAGAGACAATGTTTCTTAAAATTTTTGCTGCGGTATTTGCAGTCTTAAATAAAATGTAATCCTCTCTGAGAATTATTTTTTATTGTTGTAAATTATTATGACATTGTGATCCGGTGATTAATTTTTTTTTAAAAAAAGAAAAAAAATATATTTAAACAAACGTACATGTACTATAATTTCTATATTTTTGATTAATTTTATTACAGTAATTTATTTTATTTTTTTATTATTTTCAGATTTATATGAATAAACTGTAGGCCCTACTGTAATATGTATGGGAGTGTTTAATATGGGGTATGAGTAACTGTGTGTGCGTGCTCCTGCATCACTGGGTGTGCTCGCTCGTACTCATGAACGTTATTGGCTCGTTTCAAAAGGATTAGTCCAAAAGTTTAGTTAAAAGGAATCCAGAAGGTAGATTGCGCTCCTGAAGACTTGTAAAGTTTCCCGGATTGCAGTAATTAATAATTATGCTATTATTATTATAAATTTAAAATTATGCTTTTCATTATTCAGCTTTTAGACTAAGTCAGTTTACTTTAGAAAAATATTTATTGAGAATACCGTAAAAAATTATAAAATAATTTGGTGAAAACGGTATAACTGTTTCACGTTTGACGGTGAAAATGGATAACATCACAGAACACGTGGTCATTCACAATCTTGGCACTAAAAAATGTAAGTGTAAAATAGAAATTACTGTAATTTGTTAATGAGTTGACTTACATGTAGGTTAGATCTGTAGTTGGCAACAATTTAAAAACAATGTAACTTATGCAAATGTAGTACTATAATAATTATGGCCCCCACCGATTATCCGGACTAATTTTTATCAGGGAACGTGATTCAGATAGGCTAATCGATTTTTATTAAGGCAACAGTCATTTTTACATTAATTTATGTATATTTAAATGAAAAACTTTGCGCGGTTTCTTTACTTTTGTTTTTAGTACTTTCGGATACAGTATTTAATCATTATGTGAATGTCCTGATCATTGATGTCCGAATAATCGAGGCTCTGCTGTATGATGACCGGATATGATTGTATTTTACACAACTTGCAAACTTTAAATTAATTTGTTTCAGTAGCGTAGCGAGGGTACAGGTAACATGGCGCTCGGAGACAAAAACAATTTTTAACAATTTTGGTGCACTCGTTTGTGCTGTCCTTTTTTCTCTGTCTAAATATTTTATGGGCACATTAGCATAATACTCAGAGTAATTTTTTTTAATAATGTTTTATAGTATTTTAATACTCCGTACTAATCATTTGAGTTGTCAGCTTGTCAAAATAAAAGGGCTTGCATCGAAAAATGCAATCATAAAATAATTTTAGAATTTATTAATTTTATCTTGTTGATACAATATTTAATTTTTTTGCTAACATTACTGTTGTTTTAATTTTTTACGAGTAATCGATTTGTGATTTCAGTTATTTCTGATGCAAAGATAACATTTTTAAGAATCTACGAAAAAGTTAAAATGCTATTTTTATTTTAAATAATTATTGAGGAAAATTTAATAGGCCTACTATTTTGCGATTCGAGATAATTATGGAGTAGTAGGGCGGGATGAATGGTGAAAAATACTCTATAATAAGTAGAATCATAGCCTCAGAAGAGCAAACGCTGCTAATTATTATCAACCTGAAATACTATTAAAAAAAAATTGAAGAACTTGAAAGTTGACACACTAAATCTTTAATACTTAATAATATATAAAATATATAATTAAAACTTGCATAAAATTTTATTGGTTTTTTTAATGATTTTTTTTGCAGCACAAAGTTGAAGCACATACACTACCGGTACTAATTATTATGATCACACTCTGAATAGTAATAATATACTCGTACTCAGTTTTTTTAAGTCACTACTTAATGCATTAAAAATTATTATAGTTTGATTTTGCAACAGTCGACTATTTTTAGCTTTGGTAGATAATAGCGTAGTGTGTGTTAAAAGCATATAACAAGTATTTGTGAGATTTAAAGAGTAATTACGACTTTGTCAAACGGAATGTAGAAAGATTATTATATTAAGATTAGTGGTGCTTTATTTTTCTCATCGATGATCATCATTAAAATTTGTGCTTTTTGAGATTCCGGGTAAATATAAATTATATTATAAATTATAAGTTTTTTTGGGAAGCAAGATTTTACTATTGCATGTGCGGGCAATGATATTGTTTAATATAACTTACAGTACGAGTTTGAAATTGAATTTATATTAAAAGAAAAACTGGTTCGACAAGTTAAACGAATGCAATAAAACGTTTAACAACCTCTTAGCCCGCCCTTTTATTCTACCCACCGAGAAATCAACTTTACACTGATCTTTAATCTCCACTATTCATTGTTGCTTTTTGCTCAACAGTCTCAAAGTCTCTTATTTTAGTTCTTTATGATCGTTTTTCTTTCAGTTGTACATCATTTCTTGTCGGCATGTCTAAAATTGTTGAATGTGTTCCAAATTTCTCTGAAGGTCGAAATAAAGATGTAAGTTTTGTTAATAAATTTTATTATTTATTATTTTAACGTAGGTTTTATTAATTAGGTAATAGATGCTATTTCCAACGCAATTTCTGGAACGCACGGCGCTCACTTGCTTGATGTAGATCCTGGAAAATCGACCAATCGAACGGTTTACACATTTGTCGGAAGTCCAGAGGTTGTGGTTGAAGCGGCTTTAAATGCTGCAAAAATAGCATGGAAACTCATCAATATGACTACGCAAAAAGGTGTGTATATTATGTATCAATAAAAGAAATTCTGAGTTATCTAAAGACTAAAAATGGATTACTTTTATTTTTAATTTAATCTAAATGTCGTAGAAACATTCACAACAATGACAACATGCCGTTTTTACTTTTTACCCACTCTAAATTGCCACATTTTCATTGAAAATTTTTTGCGTCATTTAGCTGTTTTTCATATACAATTTGTGTAACTCTAATTCACGAATGGTAATATAAACTTTCCAATTGTTTTAGGTGAACATCCTCGAATGGGTGCCCTTGATGTTTGCCCGTTTATTCCCGTTCGTGGTGTCACAGTAAAAGACTGTATCCAATGTTCCAAACAGTTTGGAGAAAGACTGGCCGCGGAGTTGGGCGTACCCGGTATTTAACCTGCATTGCAATTGAATTTACATGCATTCTGAATGTTATTGTTTGCTTAGTATATTTGTACGGTGAAGCTAGTGAGCAGAACTATAGAAAAACACTTCCTCAAATTAGAGATGGTGAATATGAAGGCTTAGCAGAAAAGGTACTGTACTATCAGGATCGGATTATACTAATATCCCAATAACTTTCAATTCTTATTGGAATAATTTATTAGTTCAAAAAGCCTGAATGGAAGCCAGATTTTGGTCCTAGTCAACTTGTTCCAAATTGGGGTGCAACTGCCACAGGAGCCAGAAAATTTCTCATTGCTTATAATGTGAATATTTTGGGCACCAAAGAACAAGCTCATCGAATTGCGTTAAATATAAGAGAGCAAGGCAGAGGAGCCAGCGAGGTTTAATGTTCAAATTAATACAGTATCGATCTAGGATTCTAGATCTTAATTTAGAAATTTTCAATTTAAAGCCTGGGATACTGAAGAATTGTCAAGCTATCGGTTGGTGGTTGGAGGAGCATAATTTGGCACAAGTGTCCATGAATTTAACAGATTTTGACGTTACTCCTATTCATACAGCTTATGAAGAGGTTGCCACTAATTAAATTCTATATTTAAAAAGTAAACAAGATGAACGATTATAAATAGGTAAAAAAAGAGGCGCAAGCATTGAAAGTTGGTGTTGCAGGGTCTGAAATAGTTGGCTTAGTTCCTCTACAAGCTTTGATTCAAGTGGCAGAATTTTATATTGAAAAAGAACACCTGTTCGTTTTAGAAGAGGATCAAAAAATTCATTTAGTATTAACTATTTTCTAATTATGTTATTGTTATGATATTCACGGATTAATTCAAATTGTAGGCTGCAAGTCGTTTGGGTTTGAATGCTTTTGGTACCTTTGATCCTCACGAAAGAATAATCGAATACAATTTGGCGGATTCGACCACTGACAAATTAGTTGGAAAAACTGTCAACTACTTCATCCACAGCGTAGCCGCACGAACGGCTGCTCCAGGCGGTGGTTCAGTTTCTGCTCTAGTTGCATCATTGGTAAATCTACATCAAAACTTGAACTATTAGTTGATACATTTTAATTAATATTAGGGAGCTGCTTTGGGTACGATGGTTGGCCTGATGACTTACGGTAAAAAGCAGTGGGAATCATTGGATGAGACTATGAGAGAAGTCATTCCCGTCCTTCATCGAGGAGTGAAAGATATCATTCCATTCATCGACGCTGATTCGGAAGCCTTCAATGAATATCTGGTTTGCTAAATATAATAATAATCAAAATAGTATTTAGTTCATCTTACTTATTCAAATTATTAGGAAGCTTTACGTCTACCGAAACACACGTCTGAAATGGAGTCGGCTAGAAATAATGCTATTCAGGAAGCTCTAAAAGAAACGGTTAATGTTCCGTTGAAATTAGCGAAAACCGTTGGAAAATTGTGGCCCTTCCTGAAAAAACTGGCGGCTGTTGGAAACATTAATACCCGATCAGATATACAGGTGAAATAAAGCTGATTGTTAATTTTGACCCAGATTTCATTTTTTGTTAACACAGGTTTCGGTCAGGTGCCTGGAAACTAGTGTTTGGGGAGCTTATTATAACGTCAAGATAAATATAGATAATATTACCGATCAGTCTTTTATTGATAAAGTAAGTTTAATGGAATTATTGTTTCAATATTACATTACCGGTATTGAGAATTAATTTCTTAGATAACGAAAGAAATCCAAGAAGAAATCGAAACTGCTGAGGCGAGTAGAGCAGAAATTTTAAAAATTATTGACGAACGCAAGTAATAACATTTTAATTTCTTTTAAATTTGGTTAGTACTCTATAATTATTTCTTAATTACATGTATTTTGCGTAACACTTAAACTGGTGAATTTTTAATTGATGCGAGTTTAAGAAAAACATTAATAATTATTTAAGAAAATTACTAATTTGCTTAATAATTATAAATGATAAATAGAATTTTTAACAAAACTGTCAAAGGAAAAAAATATATAACATATTTGAGATTAGATTGTTCGTTAATCGGGTTATTTTAACATTGATTTGAAAAGCTATTCTTATCAGTGAACCTCAATCTAAGAATAAACACGTTTGATTGAACCAATTTTTAAATATGAAACATGATAAAAATGCAATTTTCCTTTTCGCGGCTAATTTTGTGACGCATTATTCAAGTAACGCCTTCCATTTACTCCATCAAATTGCGTGAACATTTAGCCTAAGGTTTATCTAACTAGGAAGGAGGTAATGTGGCTATGTAATGTGTGCAAATAATAATAATTTCCATAACATTAAAAAAATGAGAAAAGGTGCAAAAACTTCACTCGTAAAATTTCAATATAAGAAACATGCCGGCTTCTGAAATTACCATTCTTCCTTCAGGTAACAGTGATTATAGAAAACCTGATTATAGGTTAAAAAAATTCTAAAAGTTAAGCGTCGTATTAGTACAATACGTGATCTGGTGTTTATTAGCATAAATATTTGAAAGTTTAAACATTTTAGCTTTTTCAATGGAGTGGTTAAAATTCTAGCTTAGGTGAATACTTAATGTTTTAGTACTTTTGATTCTTTGAAATTTTGTTTACGGTTTTTAATTTTTGTAAGGAAGGGTGGAGGGTATGGTTTAAAATATTTTGTAAACTATGAATTTTAAGAAAAGTTTAATTTTAAAAATAATTATCTAAATTTACTAATTGTTAATTTTTCCAAATCCGAAATGCTTAGCCTTAGAATATTTAAATTGAAATTATTTTTTTTAACACATTGTAAATGCAATTTAAAATTATTTTTTGGAATAGAATAAAATTTAAATTTTTTATCTTAAGAATTACTCCGACAGAGTAACCGTTTAGACATTAGGTCATTAAATTTATTATTATTGCTATCAAAGAAAAAAATTATAGGACGGAGGTAAAAATCGGTTGCTTAGCAAAGATTACTTGAGCTATTTTATTGCTAAAGTTAAATTTGTTTTTAGTTAATTTGTTTTTATAAAACCCACACTAATTGTGTAAAAAAAAATTCTCACATGAGGAAACGAAATTTTTCAAATATGATGTTAAAAGTAATTAACATTTTAAAGCAATTAATACGCCTAAGAGATAAATGATAGAGTATTAATGATACAGATTGAATTGATTTCAAGGTTCTTCACTTGATTCAGACAATAATAAAAATAATTTATAACTTGCATACGGCGCGCAATATATTAAAATTGTAGTTTTTAACTGCTTTAAAAATAAGAACAACTTTTTTTTATTTAATTCTTTGGTAGAAAATTATAACTAACAATATTTTCTACAACTTTTCTTACGCTTGGCGAACAGCAAATCAAAGAATTAATTCACTAGTTAAAAACATCATTTGTATGACAAGAACATACCACTAGCTAATAAATAAGTAGAACAGCAATAGAATGCAAGAATAATAATTGAACAAACAGCAAGAATTACTTAATTTCTAAATTTTGGACCAATATTTGAAACTTTTATGGCTTTTTTAAATTGGTATTTTTTTTTAGCAGACAAAAATTATCTGATAAAGAACTTGTTATCGGCAAATTTAATTTAAAAAATATATATTTAATGACTTGTATAATTTAGAAGTATAATTAGAAATAAAAATACAAGCATCACGATTTCTCAAATTTTTTTTTCTTGGGATTATCACTACAATGTTTTTTTACGAATGTTAATTTTTTCTCTTTAATTTAAATTAATTAATTACATAATGCATTATTATTTTAAACTAAATTAATGATCACAAGTTTAAAAAAAAGTATTTTAAAATTCCTTCGATTTTTTTTAAAATAATTATAATATAAATATCGATAAAAACTAAATGCAAGTACGCCTATGTATTAAATTGCAAAAGACATTATAAACTAATATTTTAAATAATATTGGTTAAATAGAAAGGAAATAGTCAAAGAAGAGAACATTGAACCTCAAAAAACTTATTTGAACTTCCTGTTCAAGCTTAAGTGCCGCTTTTGAAGTACTAATGTTAGGACAAAGTTTTTTTTTACATTGATTTCTGACGTTTTATCATTGAACGTGGACAGTACGTTACCCACATCACAAGAATAAATTTTTAATAATGAATGGGGGTTGCACAACAGCAAATAAAAACGAAAAAAAGGCATAAATATTATCGAACAAAATCGTATGCGAGATGTTTACTGATAAGTTATTATGCACGGTGAGAATTGATTGTTTGTAAATATGTGAGAAATATTTTTTTTAATGTTCAGATAACCTTATTACTAAAAAAAAACACGTTAACAAGCGATGGGGATGATTATTTATCTAGAAAGTTAATTGAGTCGATGAGTTTTGTTTGAGAAACAATGCAGGTCTTTTCTCAGCGCTTCAAAAACTTTTTTCCCCTTAACTTCCGTGGGACTGTTGCATACCGGTCTTCGTGTCGGATCTCTCGAATAGCGATCTTTCATTGATTTCCCTCTACAGGTATCGATTAGCTGATTATGGAAGTTGTTGCAACTGTCATCCGTCCGAATGCGTACTAAGGCCGAGCGATCCCATTTAGCCATCGCGCATGTGCAGTGCCAAGGATTATGATCCAAACGTAAAACATGCAAACGAATATGTATAACCAGTTGATTCGGGAAGAAATGCAATCCGTTATGCTGAAGTTGAAGTTCTTTTAAAGATTTGAGGCTATCGAATAAACCGAGTGGAAGTTTGTTGATGAAGTTGTGAGATAAATCGAGCGATCGAAGGTCTTTTAACCCTTTGAAAGCGCCTATTGCCATTTTCCGTATTTGACAATTGCGTAAAATGAGGTTGTTTAGGGTGTGGACGCCGGAAAATGCTTCTACGCCCAGGACTTTGACTTGCCCACGTATGCTCAAGCTTTTTATGGTAGACAATCCGTGAAAGGTGTCTTTCTCCAGAACGTAATTGTCCACATTCGGTAAAACTAGGCTTTCCAGCGAATGTAAACCAGCGAACGAATACTTCATCAGGTGCATGCCTTGAGAGTGATGACCGAGGGTCAGCTGTCTAGTCGCGTTGAGAAAATGAAACGCATTCAAAAATAAAACTCGAATCGGGTTTTCCGCTAGATGAAGCCATAAAAGATGCATTAGCGGCGGGAAGGAGATAACGGAGACATCGCTGATGTTATTGTGGCTCAAATCTAACACGGCCAAGTTATCCAATCCGATAAAACTGTTAGCGTCCAATGTTTGAATACGATTATGAGACAATCGAAGCTTTTTTAAAGCTGGTAAATCCACAAAAGCCAAAGAAGGAATTTCGCCAATTCCATTTTTTGACATTTCCAACTCTTCCAAGGCGTTTAGACTGCCGAATAAATCTTTGTTTATATGATCCAATTGGTTATCGTGGAGAGAAAGGTAACGCAGCGACCGGATGTGACTCAATCCGATGGAGTCTGCGCTTAAATCCACACATTTTAATTGAAGATAACGGAGATGACGTAACGGTTTGAGCGCTTCCGTACCCATAGCGAATTGGTAGTGCGAATGGGCTCGAATTTCTAAGGTCAAGAGATGATTTAGATGGTTGAGATGCGAGTCCATGAGCACTACGGGCGGAGCTTCTTGCGTTTGGAGCAGGGTGAGGCTTTGCGTGTCGTGCGGGAGATGGCGGAACATCCGGTTGGCGAAAGTTGATTTTTGGATCACGCATACCGCCACTTTGAGGGCGGGCTGCACGTGATGAGGAAGCCATTTGGAAAGGGTTGTGCGAGTGGTAGTAATGAGATGACATTGACACTCAGAAGGGCAGTCACTCCCCCATTGAAATCGTTTTACAATCTCCACTTCCTGGCGAAACTGTGACAAGCATCCGCCTATCTCCAATTTTTGAAAAGTAATGCGTAAAAGAAAGCCGGAAAAATAAAATTAAAACAAAAGACGACAATTAGATCAGATTTGAAAATAGGAGGGAAATTGGTGGGATAGACCATATCTATCCGCAAATATTTACCAGCAGTAGAAAAATGCAGGGGGTCAACAGCAACTTCCGGTTCGCGTTCAACATTCTTTTTTTTTTTTTAAAAAAAAAGAAAAAAATGCACGCAACTAGAAGAAATGAAACTTGATAATTAGAATTCTTTTCCCCCCTTACAAATTTTATGCGTGTATCGCAATAAAATAAAATTACGAGAGGGGAAAAAAGTATTTTTTTAAGGAGATTAACACGGTTTTTTTTAGTGTAAAATATAAAAGAAAACTAATCAAAACGTAAGAACTAATAAACTAGATTTTGGGCTGTCAATTACTAAGCGATAAAAGCGTTTTGTTTGTTTATTTTTTGATTAAAAGTAGGAAAGAAATATTGTTTAAGTATGAAAATTTATTAGGCTTTAAAAGTTTAGCCTATCAATATTTAGATGAGTGTCTACGGAGGTGTTTGCGTGTTGATTTAAGCCGAAGAAGCGTGTGACGTCACACGCCTTTCAATCATGCTCTTATGTATATAACCTATATATAAAATAACTTTAAAAAGAATTTTGGAAAGATGGAAGGTGGCATTGTCGCCGAACAAGTCGTAAAAATCAGAAGACCCCCCTCAAAAAAAAAATCAATTTATAGGGTGAGAATGGGGTGGGAACGAGGAGTTGCTCATTAACTTAAGAAACTCGTCTCTTATCAACGTTTCGAGTTTCATGTTTACGCGCTTATTGATTTTTTATAAAAACAAGCGTAAAAAAAAAACAACAAAACAAAAAAAAAATTTTTTTGGTTTTTTTTTTGTTACTCAATCGAATTTGAGTTTATTTTAGACAGTTTATTTAAGAAATTTGATCGTTTTATTTATGTTTACTTGCGAACTGTTTTCACTTAAATGAATGAGATTAATGGCAAATTTATACAAAACCGCTTCACCCAAAACCAAACCCTTAGTTCATTTACATTTACATTTAAGTCGATTCGAAATTCACATTTTGGTTAGACAATAAATTTTGATTACCTTCAATTGAGTAAAACAACACGTTTTTCCTAATTGAATTTCTTTTTCTTGTTTTTAAAATTTATTTATTTATATGTATGTTTTATTTACATTATTTATTTACACTTTAACAGTGAGTAAAAAAATGTTGCTTACCTTATTGATTTTTTTTTTTTGCCTTATTCAAACACTCGATGCTCGATTCAACTTGAAATGCTCAGTCAAACTTCGATTGCCCATTATTAAGCAATGGCAGTTGTTTGAAATCTTCATTTTCATTGGAAGTCCATCAGCCAAATAAAAACGAAACAAAAAAGTTGCTTGCAATTTACTCAATGCGCGCAACGCTCCCTAGCGGCTCATTTCTGCTCCATTTTTTTTTTTTTTATATTGATACTATATCATTTCGGATCACCTGATTAATCTCCTTGGCGCTAAAACAGCAGGCAACCTGAATTTAATTTTTTTTTTGTTTACCAAAACAAAAAAAAAAGCTTTTATGTCTTCAATATTTTCAATTTGACACTTTATTCTAACGTCAGCATCTTTTTTATCAGCCCCTCGATAGGGTCCACTTGACACTCTGTAGTTATAATCCTTCCGATTCTCAACTACGAGCACACATTGCTTTGAAAATCGAGCGCGGTCAAATGAGCACTTAAAAAAGTAAAACTCCAGACACTATGCAAAGCCAAGATACACGCCCCTTCTACCTTCACCCATACTGACTGGTGAGAGTTTTAAGATCCTGAACCCTTCAAGACCGGCCCTGAACGCCTTATTTATGGCTCGCTTTGATCCTGATCGAATGTAGTGTCAAGTGAGGTACCACTTGAAGATAGCGTTTTACGGTGGATTGCAAATTCCCCAACTCAATTTTTATGCTAATGGTAATTTTATTGTGTATTAAAACGAGGGTATCTCGTTATCCGCGGGGTTTATGATGCTTATTTTTTGCCGCCAATACCAAAATCGCAAACGTTAGAAAGGCCTATATACAGCCAGTTCCTATATAACGCCAACCAATCATGCATGGAACGCAAATATTCAAAACCTATTATACTGTAAATGCAAGATTTAAGTACCTAAAAAATAAACTTTACAGTTTTAAAATATTATTATAAAATTTAAATTTGTATCTGCTGATGAAATGAACTTATGAATTAATTAAAGAAGGAACATAAACCTGAATTTTAAGTGGCAAATTTTATGGGAGTGAAAAATGATTTTGAAAAAAATGATTGATTAATTGTTATTTAGCATTTTTGTAAATTATTGTTCTATTAACGTTGAATGGATTCGAAGTTTTTACCTTATAAGTAGGGGCGCCATTAAGGGCAAAACCTTCTGGCGAACCAAACATCTGAAAGAGTAGTTAAAAATCCTACGCGTTTTCGATTCTGGGCTAGTTTCGCGTTCAATTTCTTATTCAGAAACGTAATTTAATACCATAATTTATCCTGTCGTAATTTTTATGACTATGTATTAAATTTTTTTATTATTATTATTTTACAAAATATTTTTACCTTATAAATGTTTTTAAAGGTTTCGTCTTATACGATTACTGCGTTTTACGAAACCGCGAATAACGAGGGTTTATTGCGGTCTGCCTAACAAATTTTATGTTTAAGTCTGAAAAAATATATATAAACAATTATGAAGCCGCTTGTTTGGGTAAAAAAAAAAGTTTAGTTATATTGTGCGACCATCTGTTATAGAAACAAAAACGCCATATGAAGTTTTCCGCCTAAAGTCAAAGGTCAAGTAAAAGCATAAACCTTGGGGTTTTTCAGGAGCACGTACACTACATCATCCATCAATTGTCCGAACGCGGTTCAGTCTAATTACGTTTTTCCATTAACGCAATCTCGGTTACTCTACTTTCTTCTGTTCGAAAAATCAGGGAACCAAACTCCAGACTTTGCGTGCTAATTGGCAAGTCTAGGAAAACGGGGGTCTCAACAGCGTTTGAATATGGGTTTGGCTCAGGAATTTAGCTGAACTTCACTTCTGAAAGGGAATAGAAATTTCGACATGTTTTGAGAGCATTTGATACTCTGAAAATGAAACGTTTTCATCTTTCATGCAAATACAGTACAATTAATTATTGTGATGGAACATTTTTTAATCATTCAATATTTCGGTTACCTTTCGAGAAGGTTTCTAACATTTTATTTACAGTATTTATTTATTTTTATTTTATTTCAATTTGCGTCCCTGTAGACATGACAAAAATCGATTAGCATAAACTTCATCCATGTTTATGGACTTTCCCTCTGAAATACTAAATTACTTTTTCTATACTGTAACGAAAAAACGAAAACATAAGCCTATTCGGTAATTTACTAATTAGTATTTTTATTAGTAATATAATTTACTAATAATATCATAGTACTTTTTCAATTTCATCCTTTTTTTAATTGAATAAAAATAATAGATGTTTAGTAACCAAGATAAAAATTTAAACAATACTAGAAATAAAATTTTTGACGTATTTTTTTATTCATCACAGTTGGAATGGTAATACTAATGTTAAGCAGATAAAAGTGCTAGTTTTAAATTTTTTTTACCTTAATATTGAAGTAAGGTATAATTTTATGAAGCGCTGACTATTTGTGTATGTCTTTAAAAATGCATTTATTACAATTTAATTCAATATACTATTCACTTGTATATTTATTATACTACGCTACTCGTAAAAGTGAATGTATTTTTTGAGGGGGCGCAAAATTGCCTTCAACGCGAGTTGCTGATTTAGACTACAGATAACTATTTAGGTGAATTTGGTAATATTTTCTTTATAATTGGTTATAGTAAAATGTAGGAGTTTGTATAATTATATTATTCAATTTTGCATTTAGTTCCGTTTGTTTATTTTTGAAACTAGATATCGCTGCAAAATAATTATTACTACGTAGTGTAGCCTACCATAAAAATAACAAAGAAGCAATACCTCTCATTGGAGTTTTTAATAAAGACTTGTATGGTACTGTACGTTATAGGGTTAATTTTTATTGCATTACATTGTATTGTCCGTTTTCTTGTATGTGGTCATCACTGCTGCTTTAAACACTGATCGATAGTTGATAAGAAAAATAAACTAAGTACCGGGTATTATACAACGTTATCTCTGTTTTTTTTTTAAGTGTTGTTTGAATCTTTTTATACAGTATTGTATGTTTTAAGGGGAAAACATTTTTTATGTTTTTTTTACTGGGAAGGTACAAATAATTATTATTATCGTTTGCGGTTTCGTTTATAACTTTTAAGCGCAATTAATAGATTGTTTTGAAAACTAGTAATTTAAAATAATTTTCTAATTTTGATGAATACGATTGATTTCAGTGATCTTTAACATCAATTGAAGGCTATCATTAACCTATATGCACCTCGAACGTTCTTTTTTTAAACAAAAGTTGTTTTGCCCTCAAATTACTATCAATTAAATAGCATTAATTTAAATTTTGGTTTCTCAGTAATTAAACCTTACAAATATAACGCATTCGCATTTCTAACTGTCTTGTAATTACTCAAATTTTAATTTGTGCTTAGTTATTCTTATCGCTTTTGTGGTCGACTAAAAATTAAAAAAATTGATAAGGTGTTTGGATTTATTCAAATGAGAAAATCACAATGTGTGTACTGTATGGAAATCCTAGAGTTTTTGCACATAAATTCTAGAATTGGTTATTTGAATGAAGATTTTATTATAATGTGTGAGCAAGTTTATTTTTACATAATTATTGTGATTGTGTGTCAGCATCAGTGCTGACTGTATTTTCATTCAATTATTGCGTATATTATTATTTAGCAAAAGTAAAATAAAAATACAAATAAAACAATTAAATTAAAGATAAAGATTTTGCCTAAATAATAATGTTTTCACTTTGTTTTTAAAAAAATGTTTTTATTGGGCTGGCTAGATGCAAAATAAAACAAGAAACACTGTTAACGGTTAGACATAAGTTTGTGCTTTACAAGTTTGGTACGGTAGTTAAAAATATTTTATAACTTTTTTTTTATTTTTTAGTACGGTATATTTTGCATGTAAAAGATATTCTAATTTAAATTTTTTGAAAAAATTATACCCTTCGCAAGCTTGACACAGTTTATTTCACCGAACTATAACTCACGAAATATATTCACTAAATTCACAAAAATTTGATAAATTGTGCGCGGAAACTCCAAAACATTGCCTCTCGGTTTTATAACCTTTCATTATTAGGCGGCAAGCATTTGTGGAACGCAGACGACTTCCATATCAAGGCGAGCTGTTGAGTAGAACCAAAACCGAACTTAAATATTTTTAATGCGCTCCAACGTATCTAAGTACAAATGCCATTTTACTTAGTTGGGTTTTTTTTTTACAAATTAATATTTGAACGATTATCTGAGTTACATTTACCTAAATAAATAAATTCATAAACAGATGTTAACCAATAAAACGGAAGCTGTTTACTATTATGGAGCAATTGTTTGTTAATAATAGCGCAGCACGAAAATATTTAAATTTATTCACGATTACGTTACAAATCCACAGGATTCTCAGATTAAAACAAACCGAAGGAGATTATCTCATCCTAAAAATATTTTTTTACACTAAATTATGTCATAAACTGATTTCAAGTTCCGGTTCTAAAAGTCAATTTACTTAACATACTGTATAATATTTTAATAAATTGAGTTATATGTTATTTTTTAAAAAATGTAAAAAAAAAAGTTAGGATACTAGCGTATTGTTTTTTTAAAAAATTTGTTAAGAAATTAAGTTATGCTTACAAAATAGATTAAGTGGATCTAGGGGGACAAGTGCACTCCCTGAACAATACTAGTAGTGCAAACTGAAAATGTAATTGAAAAAAATCAGAGAAATTTAAAAAGACGTTTTCCAACTAATTGTTTATTACTTTTATCTTAATCATCTCTATCATGTACACCCTGTATTTTAATACTGTAATCGGAGTTTTATTTTTTATAACTTTTGTTACCTTTGGCGTAGCGAGGAGGGACAATATGGCAATAGGAGACAGTTGACTGAAAAGGGCTGTCAAAATGGTGATACTTATACACAATGCTGATACGCATGAACCATTTGCTGAGATATGAACGATTTACAGGAAATGACGCAATTGCCAACTTTTGGTTAAAAATATTATTATTTTTTCTCCTCCCCTTCACCCTCTCCCCCGTCCCCCTAGAACAAAATTTTTGGTGTGTAACTGCAGGCTAGCAATAATAATGGTAAATGGGTAGGGCATTTTTTTTTTTGCCGAGGTGGCAAAATAACCTAGGGCCTGATGATGCTCTAATATATTTGGACAATAATCTCGTAGTAAATGATTGTTTCTGGATAATTACGGCGTTCCAAATACCCCTATGTAATAAACCCTGGATGGGAAAAACAACTCGCAGGCATTAACTTCTTGCCTAAATATACCCATTTTTAAAAATCTCAGTTATTTTAAAAAATTTCTTGAAAAACTTGTAATAGAGTCCGTATCAATGCCAAAGATTAATAATTTTGTAACTACAAATTCTGAAATTGCAATTACTTATTTAATTGAAAGGGGTTTTACATCCGGGGTTTATTACATTAGTGTATTTTGTACGGGGTAACTATCCAGGGGTTATTCATTACTTTACCAGCATCACTTGCAGCATGTGCATAAATCAAAATGATCATCTTACAGTATGATCATTTTAATTTAATTTAATTTAATAATGTTTTGTCATCTCTTAACGAGATCGAAGAGACATTCTTTCAACCAGTTTACATCGAGTTTTCCAGATTCCAACGATCGCACTACGTGTTTACAGTCACGAAAACAAAGCTACTTGGCTAGAGCCCCGTAGTGGTTAAAATCAATAATAAGTCAGTTATAAAATCAGCCAGTAATCGCCCAAACCATTAAACAGAAGACAGATGTGAATACATACAAATACACTCGTATTAAAAGCAAAAAACCCCTCCCAAAACAACGCATCAAATTTTATACAATCGAAATTCTTAAATCATTCTGAAAGGCAAGTTAAAATCATGTATCAAAGGTATAAAAATTATTATAAATAATAAATTATTGCAAATGAACTTCCCCTCCCCCGTAATTCGTAACAATTTCATCTTAATAATAATGATTACTTTTACTTGGTAGACCCTATTCAAATTTTTTGATGAATTGAATTATTTTTAAATTATACTTTTGATTTTAATATCATTTTATTTAAAAAAATATTTAATACATTTAAAAAATATATTATACATTACGTGTACATTACTTTTATTTAATCAAGACCAAATTCATTTCTTAACCAAGGATATGAATTGGGACAATCGAAGCAAGTATGTAGATATCGGTCTCCGGTGAGAGCTTTTGAGGTTAATTTGCAGGATTTGGAATGCGAACACGCTTTATTCGCTGCTGGAATTCTATCTTTATCGCAAACAGAAGATGACCAGGGTTGAAAATTATTTAGTTGATTAATCGGTGTGGGTGATCGCATCCATTCGATAGCTTGATAGTTCGTCACGAACCACACTTCTTTATTTTCGATCATTTCGTCAACAAATCTCTATTAAATTCGTTTCAATATTTTAAAAAAAATTATTAACAAAAACTTAACGTGTTAGAAAGTATTTATACCAAAAAAGCTTTTCTATTGACGTCGTCGAAGAACCACACGGTGTGAAAGTAGAGTCCTAATGGCGCTCTATTGCTATCGTAATGACGTTTAAAATTGTGCAATAACATTTGATAGACTTCTTCTTCGTCTTCAAATGATGGGCAACTGTCGACCATAGCACAATTAGTGGACTAAAATAAAAGCATTAGTTTCGATTGTTAATTATTTGATTAGGTTTAATGGCAATTGTACCTCAGTTTGCAATTGGTTCATGACCATTTCCCAAATACCTGGAAAAGACCTGCTCGGACAGTGCTGTTGAGCTCCTTGACAACTGTGCGGTATTTTATAATCTAAGGTATAGGGCCAAAGCGGAGGGTTTGAAGCGGGGGCCACCATTGTTGAGTCATAAACAAATCCAAATTCCTATATAAGATTCGTGTAATTTTTTTTTAGCCAATGGCAATTTGTATAATTTTTAAACCTTCATCATGATAAGTTGTCTATTCCATCCTACTCTTAGAAAAGGTACTCTCATTCCTCTAAGTTCCTCCATTGGAATTCCCCCAAAACGGTTCAAAATGTTAGCTTCCCCAACGAATTCGTCGAACCAATCTTCAAGAGTCGCATTTTTAGTCCACCATCGTTCAGGTTGTCTATGACTACGGCATAAAAATTAAGATTTTAAATCAAAAGTCTTTTGTTTTATATAGTTTTTCGTGATATATTACGTAATTGAATGAACAGCAATTTCGTGTCCATCGTTCCATAACTGTTGAACGTAATGATAGTTTGTGTATTCGTGCGATATGTAGAACGTCGCTCTAATGGGGCATCCGTTCGGATTGCTTCTGTTGCCGCCAAAAAGTTCCTTGTACAAATCCCAGTTTTGAAAATTTACCGCATCGTCAAACGTTAAAATTATCATTTGAGGAACCTGAAAATTATACAGTAACAATGAAGCAAGGTAAAATTATATTTGTTTTTGTTCAACCCCTTAATTTTAATTTTAAATTGATTTTAAAATACATTTTATTATTTCCCTTATGCAATTGTTTGTTATGTAATTATTTTAAAACTTGATTACAAAATTATTTTACTTTGAATAATAGGTTACTGCCTTTTTATGGTCTTGTAAAACAAAAGTTAAGCCTTAATATAACGTGTAACGTATTTTTGTAATTATTATAATTGCGCAGGAATCTAAATTTACTTTATAAAAAAGTTAAGTACGGTAGTATAATTGCTTGCTTTGTTGTATAATAATAATTTACATAAATTTGGATTCAGATTGTATTTAAATTAAATTAGAGCACAACCAAATAATGGGACGCAAATTTAATTAAAAAATATATGGAGTTACTACAAAACGTTTTTGTTAAAAACCAATTTTTCAGAATCTAAATACATGTATCTGACTAATAACATCAGAAATATTTTTTGCAAGTATTGACTCAAAGTGCAATGATTTCTATGTAAATCAATTTCAGAACAACAAACAGTTTGAACTTTCTTTTGAAAAAATTCAGTTTAACGACATACAGACTACAGTATACTGATCAGTAGCTAATCAAATTCAGAATTTTATTTTGAACTATAAATAAAATGGAAATAAAAAAAAATATTATTCAATAATCCCATAAATATTATCCCATAACAATTATTTAATTTTTAAATATTTAAAATGATAATTGTTTATACCTTATTATTTAAATTTATCAAATAAATGTACCGGTAGTAAATTTTCAATAATAATATTATTATAAACTGTTCATTTTTCTTAAGCATTTTGCTTAAATATCGAACCCGGCTATTTTCGCAAAAGCTCAAAAAACTTATACAAAATAAAAATGGAAAGACAAAGAAAAATAGGAATTAACCATACTCGTACCAAGATTTTTGATTTGTGAGTAGAATAAATGTATAGAAATTACGTACTATTATGTAGAACAATGTGATTTTACCTTTTTAGGATCTAAATCATTAGGAATTTTAGTTCCATCTGAACTGCAAAAGCAATTTGGCAAGGTACAATTACTAGTGTCGCATTTAGGAGCACCATTAGGATCGTTATTTATACCTAAATTTTAGTCAAAAAAAAAAAATAAATAAAATAATTAAAAAACATACAGTACTTATATATTTAAGAAATAAAACTTAGAAAAAGAAATTAAAATATTGAAAGTTGTACCGCAATGTCCTTCATCAGAACCGTCTGCGCAGTCAACGATGTCGTCGCAAAACATTTCCTTAGGTTTGCATTCGCCATCCCCACATGCTAATTCTCCACGCGAACATACCGGTTCATCGGTGACTAACAGTGGTCTTGGAGTGGTGGCTTCCGTCCTTAAATGACAATTGTCCACGTTGAATTTGAAGTCGCAAATTTGTCTTTGGACATCGAACAGCAATCCCGAAGTGCACTTAAATTCGAACACTTCTCCCCCGATGCACAAGTAATATTTTGCGCATTCTAAATGTCCTTCGATGGAGTCTTTGGGTTCTCGATAAAACGTCCCTTCGCCCACACATGCCACATTTGTCACCGCACGACTATGGACACCAATAGCCATCCACGCAAAAACGATCAAATTCAAAATCAACGCCATCATTCGAAAGAGTGCGAACAGCAAATAACTCTCAACTGCAAATCAAATTCTATTTGTTTACATTTACCACCCATTTAACTTATTCAATTGCCATAGTAACGTTACGAGCTGGTAGATCTAATTTTTTTTTTTTTTTTTAAAAAAAAAGCTTATTTCAATTTAGATTTTTGTAACTAAAAAAGCAGGTCAGCGGGCGTTATACGGAGGCCGGCCATTCACCCGCTCGAGAAAGAAATGTGCAATATTGTTCAAATGTCTTTACACTATAAAAACGCTTTCGAGGACGTTTTCAATACACAATCTATTAGAAATGTGCAAATTGAGGGTGTGAACGCGACGCGCATGACTGATGTCACAGCTGACAATAGAAATAAGGCCAATTGGGGAAGGGGGTTATAGACGATTTTTACGGTCACATGTCATTATGAACTTCACTCAGACATTACAAATTATCCGTAATTAGATACGACTTACCGTATTTTTCTTACCGGTATTTTTATATTTATTTGTTTTAATTGATTTCGGGAATCGAATAGGTTACTGTAAATCTAGTAGGTTTTTAGAAAATATATTTTTCTTTATAAGTGAATATGCATTTTCTTGTTTTTTTACTACCCGGTACTTGTATAAATTAAAAGAAAAATTGTGTTCTTTTTTGAGGGTTGTTGTTATTGTTATGGAAAATAATTATCCAACGTGATTACTTGATAATCAAAAATATACATGTATTTATACACCTTTATAATGCCGGTAACAAGGTTACCAACCTTTTTACCTTTTAGCCAATTGAAAAAAAATTTAAGTCTTACATAAAATCATTAAAAAAAATTTATGTAACCTGGTAAATAAATTATTTAACCGGTTTTATATTAAAAACGCAAATTATTACCAATAATAAATAAAAATTTAATACGAAGGAAGAAAAAAAATGAAAAATTCTTTTTTTTAATCAAATAAATTTTTGCACTAGCAATACATAGCTTACAAATTGATTTATTTCTGATACTATCGACATGCTATCCAATTTCTAGCCCAAAAATAGTCTTTTGAAAAACTACAAGTTCATTATTTTCTTTATACAGTACAGTATAATATAATTGTTGACTGTGATTAATAACTGTGATAATAATGATGATATTATCATTTCATCGATGAGATATCGAGACCATCTCAATTACGTCCCTTCAAATTTTCCATGTTAGTGAACCTTTTAATAGTGGCATACAAATAAGAATTTTTTATAAAAAAAAAAATTATTTGAACACATTTTTAGTTGGTCCCAACGGTGGTCTCGAAATAGAGGTTTTGTCAAACACATTTTAAAGGTTACAGTAATTTTAAATAACGAGCTAAAAAAATATATGCCGAAACTACTCATAGATGACGCTGCTGTAGATGCTTCCCTGTATTATAAGGGGGCTATTGCCTGCACTGTCCACTCATATCATGCGTGCCCAAGAAGCGATGCAACGTGAAGTCAAAATGGTCTAAAAAAGTATAAAATAATAATTAATAATGTAAATAATAAAGAAGGGCACTTTAAAATAGAATTGTGTTTTTTAGTTTGAGGAAATTCATAAAATTGTTTTATTAAAAAGATTTAATAATTAAGTTTTCAAAAACAATTATTAAAGACCTAAGGTGCGGTATTTTATTGGTAAATGCATATTTTATGAAAATACTGAATGAAAAAGAATTTACTATACACAAACTAAATAAACAGTGGTGAAAAGAAAAAAAAAATGAAGGCCAAAAGTTCTAAAAAATGGCAAATTCAAAAATATTTTTTAAAAAATATATAGCATATTATTTTTAGTTAAACGTATATTATTTCAAAGATGAGATTTTCTAATTTACTGGTTTAGGCCTAAGTGATTTTCTGAAATTTAATTTAAAAAAATCTTTTTTAGAGTTTTTAAAGTTTTTATCTGAAACTTAATTAAATGCTATATAAATAATCTATTTAGATATTTCCATTTAAATTATGTTTTATAATTTATTTTTTATTTACAGTTTTTACACAAAAAAAGTATTAAATTTGAAATAAAGACACAGTTTTTTTTTTTTTTTTTTTTGTTTAATGTTCTTTATTTTCCGTCAATACTGTTAATCCTTTAACGCCACCTGGTAGTCAGTGGAGGTACTCGCAGATCAGAGGTGGCGCTTAACTTAAAACAGCGTTACAATATTCAAACATTAAAATGTGTTCTCAAGGGAGAATGTATTATAATCCTACAGTACAATAATTAGTTACTTCGTATTAATTAAGGAGAACAAGGGCGAGAACATCGACATAGTCTTGGGCATTAAATTTTAGTAGTTAACTGATCATATTTTTTTTTTATACGGTAATATTTTTATAGCCCTTGTATAAATTTTAAGTCTCGATAAGACAGCATAATTATATTATTGTCAAAAATAATAATTATCAATTTGACAAAAAATTAAAAATTTAGTTAAATACATTTTTAATTACGAAATTTTTAACAGTAAATAAATGTGACAATTTAAAGGGCACCTAAAATTAATTTTTTTTATTATCATAACTATTACTTCAATGTGTTAGAAATTTTGAGAAAAGTTGTTTTGATTATACTAGGGTGATTCAAATTTAACCGGTAATTTTTTTTTAATAATTTTTTAATTGGTGCTAAAAATAATTTATACGTTTATTTTTTGTCTGCATACCTTCCTACAAGCTTACCAATTTTTTGCCAACGATTTGGAAGCTTAAACATTCTTTTTTCGGCAAAAGTTTGAAGCCGCGCGTCAAACGATTTGCGCCAACGACCTTACGTCCGTCGAAATTATTGTTTTCGAATCATTTTCCGTAATTTCGATTTTGATGCACTGGGAAACCCTCAATTACTTTCCATACAGTCTAGATTTGTCCCCCTGTGGTTATTTTTTGTTTGCGCCCATGAAAAGATCCACTCGGTGGGGAACGACTCAAAAACGTCCGACGTAATCCTTGTTTTTGAGTCATTCCCCATTTAGTGGGGACCATGGTTTCTCAGACGATTATTTTAATTTTTTTTTTTTTTTTATCAAAATCGAAATTACAGAAAACGATTCGAAAACAATAATTTCGACGGACGTAAAGTCGTTTGCGCAAATTGTTTGACGCGCGGCTTCAAATTTTTATTGAAAAAAGAATGTTTAAGATTTCAAATCGTTGGCAAAAATTGGTAAGCTTGAAGGAAGATATGCAGACAAAAATCAAGCGTTCAAAATCAATATTATTAAAAAATTATTAAGAAAAAATTACCGGTTAAATCGTAGTAATACATACCGTAATTTTAATTTTGATAGCGCATTTCTATTTCCTGTTTCTTCATCAATATTTCCGCCATCTAGAGGGCCTTTGCCTTTATTCAAACTGCTCTAAATTTAATGTACAGTGAGTAATGTGTTTTTCTTTTTATCAACACCGACTGAGTAGGCTACAAGTACAGTAATAAGAATTGAAAAATAAAGTGGTTAAAGGATGGTGCATTTCTTTTGATGAAAGGTGGAAAGGGCATTGTAAGATGTTCCTTGGTCAACATGGACAATTGAGAATGGGTCACTTTGAGGTTTCTTTGACGACCAAATCACACGCCTGAACAATTTCTCAAGGTATTTCGTGACTACTCCTCCACTTACTTCACCCTCGCAGGTCCTTTTCATCTCTTTCACTTCAAAAAGAAAAAAAATAAATGGGTCACTTGTGACAAACAAAATCCATTTTTTTTTTCTCTCAATATTATATTTTTTTAACAAATAAATATGCATTTTAAATAATAAAAATTATAATTTCGGCAAATAATAATCAAAGTTTTGCGAACAAGCGGTGGGCGGTTGATACAGTAGGTATGGCAGCTGAGAATAAGAATAATAATCATTAAAAAAAATGTGAGGTGTGGAGTAAAAGCGGCTACGGAAGATGAAAGCACGTGCGATTATAATAAATGATTAAAAAAAAAAGCAGGTGATTGTTAGCGCAAATCGCTTCACGCATGCGCATATTCACTGAGGATTTTTCGACGATGTGTGAAGCTTCTTTACGAGTCAAAGTTCAAGTGTTTAAGAAAACGTGAGTGAATGGCAAAAAGAGAAACATCGTGTATTTTACTACGTCACGCTCATAAAACTATTTAAAAATATTTTTTTTAAAAAATATACCGGGTGTCCGAAATGTTACAATACAACTTCACCCGGCTATTAAAAAAAACTATAAGAGATAAAACTGTAAAAATGGTGTCATTTTGAAGAGAAACTCAGAAAGTTTTTTCTATAAAAAAATAATTTCTAAGTTACTTCAATAAATATTAAAAAAAGTATAAAAATTCAAAAGTTACTTTTGAAACTCATTTGAGCAGTAATATCCTGTGATAACAACGTCATAACAATGAAATAAAAATGTAACAACAAATAAAAAATGTCAATAGTAAAACATTGCTACAGACGTTTTAAATGTGAACAATTTAGAATTACTGTAGTTCAAAATTTTATTCGGATTTGTGTGTCTCATAAGCGTTCAATACGTTCAACTGCATTCATTTTACAGCATAGAGAGCGTTCAAACTTGCGTAATTTTATACGTACACAATTATTTTAAAGAAATTATAATATCGCAAAATTATTACTTTTGTAACAATTTATTAAAAATTTATATTTTTTGAAGAAAAAAATATTTTTAATATTCTATAGAAAAATATTAGCATGAAAAATTTTATTTCCGAAAAATGTCATTTTTTGAATTTTAACTTTTTTTTAATATATTTTTTGAAGTAACTAAGAAATTATTTTTTTATAGAAAAAACTTTCTGAGTTTCTCTGTAAAATGACACAATTTTTACACATTTATCTTGCATAGTTTTTTTTTTAAAATAGCCGATCGAAGTTGTATAGTAACATTTCGGACACCCTGTAATCCTGTATATAAGGTACCGGTACGGTAATTTAGAATTTTAATAAGCAAAAAATTTAATTTTTAAAGAAAAAAAAATTTGTAAAATGCTTTTTAAAAAATTTATATGTATATTTTTTTTTTATTATAAAATACATTTTTATAGCGAGTAAATAACTGATTTATGGCAATTATTAGTAGATTGGCTTCTAGTACCGTAGCTAGTGACGGCACCTGCCTGCCCTTAAGGAGGTCATTCAAGAAAGAGAAGTGGATAGATGGGTCTTTAAATTTACGCTATCTTGTATTTACTTTTAAGAAATAGCAAGAAAAAAAGAAAAAAAAAAGGATGGCGCAAAAAAAGCAGGTGAAACACTGTCCTTGAAACGTCTTAACGCGCCACCTATCGTTAAAAAAATCACCTGCCTATAGTTTAAATATTAAGCCACGCCTTCTTGCAACTTGGAAACAAAAAAACTAATATAAATACAGTACACTGTACGTTAAAATTTTGAAAAATGCATCACCTGCCTATGTCTGTTAATTAAGCCCCCTCCCTAACCCACCTAATCTTACCACACGCTCCATCCCCCTCGCTGACCATTTTTAACGTGGAATAAACAAGAAGCGAGAAAGTTGTTACAAGAAATAAAATAAGAATGAGATAGAGAGAAAGCGAGCAGATGCTTTGATCGTAGATAAAACACACTGAACGCCAACAACACAACCGCCAAAGGACTGTTTATGATAGGTAGAAGAGCGCCATCTATAAAAGACACGTGTTACGAAAGGGTGGTGTGGTCGGGCGTGGGGCAAAAAGGTAAAAGTGGCACGTGGATACAAAAGAAAAGAAAAATTAAAACTGCATGAAAGGGCGAGGACCATCTTGAGTTCATTTGTACGCATCTGGTAGTGTCTTTAAGCTCGCCAAATGTCACTTCCGTTTTCTATACGCACACTTTTATGGCCCATTTATGCTCGCTCGTTTGAAACGGACCATCGAACACATGAAAATTTTCTTGACATTATTTTTGTTAACAATTTCGGTTAAAGTATTAAGTATTTATTTATTTTGTTTTCAATGATTTTTATTTATTTATCAGGGTTTTTTTTACCCATAGGACATAAGTGGGAGCGCAATTATTACGAGTAAGTTTCCCTCATCTAGAAAAAACAAAATAATAATTTCTAAATTACAAACAATATTTATTTACCTTTGTGCACTATTTTTCTCCATACACTGTAATTTTCACCCCTTTCAAAGCTTTTCTGGTACTGTATCTAAACAACAGCTTTTTGACAACCACTTTGAAAAAAGCTGCCGCCAATTTTTGCTGATCAATTTTTTTTTTTTTTTTTGTTAATTTTAATAAGTAAATATTATTGAAAAAAATTGAAATAAACTAATAAAAAAGAGTTGATGAACCAATTAAAAAATGTTGGAAAAAAAGTGACAAAAATTTGGCAAAAATTGAATTTGAAAAAAAAAAATTTAAAAAAATTTAAACATCAAAAAAATATTGATAAAAAGAAATTGACAAATAAATTTTAAAAAAATTGATAAAAAAAATTTTTTAAAAAAATTGATAAAAAAAATTTAGGGCAGATTTTTACGAGGGGGTTGCCAAAAAGCTGTTGTTTAGGTACCAAAAATGCTTCGAAAGGGGTGAAAATTACAGTGAATGAAGAAAAATAGTGTAGAAAGGTAAATAAATATTGTTTGTAATTTAGAAATTATTATTTTGCTTTTTCCAGATGAGGGAAACTTACTCGTAATAATTGCGCTCCCACTTATGTCCTATGGGTAGAAAGTTGAGGGTAATTTATTTTAAACTTTTTTTTTTTTTCTAAATAAAAATCGGTGAATCCAAATTTTTTTTAAAAAAAAAAATTATTTTGTATTTTTTGCGGAGTGGCCCAACCCATTTTTACTGTCCAAATTTGTTTGTCACTGCGCTTGTGTCACGTGTGCGCGAGGACAATTGAACACTGTAAAATTGGTTATCGGCCAATTGAAGCGTGAGGTGCTTAACGTTAGCACATCCAGAAGAAAGTTAAAGCTTTGAGGTGACAAAAGTCAAAGCTATTTCTAAAGGTGACGTGATAAATGGATGTCCCATTGATTTTAATTGCCTCTCTGGACATCTTCATTCCACACTCACTTTATTCACTCAACCAAATTTTTCCTACTCTTTTCTCTATTTTTTTCTTTCTTTTTTTTTCTACTTTCTACTAAGTTTTGTTTCGCTTTTCATTCATTTGACTTAAAATTGTGGTTGTGGTACCCATGTGCATTGGCAGTGTCGAATCGATAAACAATGGCATTGACAGCCATCGTAAATTCCGACGTTTGGCTCCGAGCGATGGTGTTTGCTGCGCCCTCTGCCAGTGCCAGTGCCAGCTCCGGTCCAACGGCTCGTGCTCCTTCTACGAGTACTTCTTCTCCTCCTCGACTCCTTTGTCTTAATTGCTCTCTCTCGTTCATTTCTTCAACACACAATCCACCTGGTGTGTTGTTCAACATCTGTTACAACAACTGTTACCTCGAAACAACAAAAGCATTTTGTTTACAGTTTTCAAGATTCATCATTTCAAGAATTTCCAAATTCAATCTTAAATCCCGTATTTCAACATTTGAATATTCTTTTAAAAATTTAAAGAACACTAATATTATTTTGAATTCGTTGACCGTTGTTGTTTTTCGGAAATAACACCTGTCTTTTTTATATTAATAATTCATATTTCTTTTCTTTTCTTCATTTGCCGAGTCGCAATTAAATATTCATCACGCAAATCTATCAGTTTTTTTTTTTATTTGTAAAAGTTACCTGTGTGGCCGTTTAAATACTCGCAATATAAATAGAAAGTAAACGAACTCATTTTGACTCGTGTGTCGAATGAATAGGATTAAGCCGGCCGCCCTAACCCTATTAAACATAAGGCTCTCACATGTTAAGATACCCTATACTGTATGAGTATGGAATGGTTACCTTCAAATCTTCCATATGCTTTTTTTCTTCTATTTTGTATTGTGACGCAGATGGGAAATGGGAGCATTGGAACCCTATTTTTACTATATTTTACGTTTTCATAGAGTTGAGGTCGTTATCCCTTTGGGCTTATTATTCTATTCCATCAGGTGAAGGCTTGGAGAAAAGTTAAATTTGTACATGTATTATTATGTGTGTAGCTATAAATATACTGTATATTTAAATTTTTTTAAAAATCTATATTTAGCTTATTTTTGCATTTACATTCATAGTAATGTTATTAATAGTCATTCAGTACTGAATCAGCGTTTTCTTTGATATTGCATCAAAAATAAATATTATGTGTGAACATTATTATTTTGTATATTTAGAAGATATAATTAGCATTTACCAGTACAGTAGTTTATAATTTTTAATTTCTTGATTCTGCATTTACACGTATTATAACATACGGTATACTGTAATTATAAAAAGCATTTTAAGCCTAAAATAATTTAAAGTTCCGTACGGTAAATTTAATTAATAAAATTATTAGCATAGTTATCATTTTAAAGTACCAGTACTGTATACTTTTAGAAGTATTAAAGTATCAGTACATGTACTTTAATTAAATCTCTTATGCATTTGTTTAGCAACTTCGTAAACAATAAAGTAAATGCGTTTTGCATGTAGGCTTCATAATTATAAATCTATTTTACTATAACGTAGAAAAAATTTCCCTATATTAAACTTCAGGATTTTTATTTTTTTTTTTTTTGGTTCAAAATAAAGAAAAAATGCTCTTCATAATGAAAAGTGCTGTTTCAATCTTTCATTGTTGCAAATTTCAAGATTTTTCAGTACAGTGAATCAAAATTGTCATTTTCATACATTTTGACATACAGAAAATTAACTGTCATTAAAATAATTACTCGTTTTTAATTCATTAAACCATGACAAACCATCAATTATTATTTCAATGTTTTAAGTGAAAGTCACCTCAACAACTTATAAAAGCGCACTAAAGAAAAGATACGATTTGTATGCAAATATTTTTTTTTTTTTAGGATTCTTTTTTAATTAAATTACTCAGAATCTTTATTATGACGTTACAATCCTTTTCTAAAATTTAATACGGGTATTGCCGAGTTGTTGAGATGTCATTCAAAGTTTTAAATGGAACTTTTTGCGACATTTTCGCATAAAAGCGAGCAAAAAGTTTAGTTCGTGACTTGTCGAAGGCTAAAAAAAATTATCTCCAACTATTGTTTGTTGATTACACCACTTTGTTTCCATTTGTGCTTTATTTTGTGCGTGTTGTGTTGGTGTGGTCGGGGGTTGATAATAAGCGTTGAAGCAGCTACACCATCTGGTGAGCGTTGCGACCTTATGATTGGACTTGGCGCGTGCTGTTGCTGTCTTCACTCAAGCGCTAACACTACCATCATACCCGTAACCCTAATGCATGCACCGTTTTGTCAATTAGATTCAATTTTTTTTTCACAATCTTTAAGTCGCTCGCCATATTTGTTTCATTAGAAAGAGAACCATAAAAGCCGAGGAAATTTCTCGTCATTTCCTTTACAGCAATCCTTCGCTATATGCGGAAGATGCGTTCTCGGGAAATGCTGTGTGAAAAACTAATAACCATTGAGTGCACGAAATTAATAAAGTTCTAACTTCGGGCAAGTATTTACACATAAACTTATATTTCCAATTGCGCTAGGTCTGAAATTAACTTGAATTAACTTTTTTTGCTGTAAATATTTTTTTTTATGTTTTTCAAGCATTTCGAACTTCACCGGAATATCATGTTTGGGTATTTTTATCTAAGCCAACTCAATTTGGGCAAATTTCGTTATTCAAAGCTGTTTTTCTTTTGAAGAGCAAACTTAATGGAAATTATAAAAAAAAATAAATCCGCTAGTAAAACAGACGTAATAACTAAATATTTAATTTGTTGCACTGTATAGTCATACGATAATATAAATGGCAACAATGAATTACGTCTCAATATTATTCAAATAATAAAAGACTAGTAATATACACTGTACATTCTTGTGACTACACACGGGGAATGTATTTGAGTAGGCTGCAAATAACATTTTGTTTGCAAAATTTCAATCGCGTAAATTTGAGAACGACGATTTGTAAATCCGCGAATAGGATAGGAGGATACGAGTACTGTACATGTATAGTATTTATTTTAATTGCTGTACCATGTATAATACGTATCGATAATGGCGAGGAGATGAAGGATGGATGTGCGCAGATGCTGATCGCGCGATGGTCACCCTGTGATGGACATGTACACCGTACTAGAATTTCTTAATTGATGTCTGCTGCCATCGAAAATGGATGAAACATAAGGTCGCAAGCGTAGACAATGGGACCTTTTTTCATGTGGTCTTTTATAATAATAAAAAAAAAAAGCTAAACGACACAATCTCTCTTTCCCCATGAGAGGGAGAAAAAGCAAGAATGAATGGGGCTGTGGAGGGAGGGATGGGGAGAGACATTAGTCACCGTTTGAAAAACACATTAAAAGCAGATGATATTTTCCCATTAACCAATTACGAAACGCATTCTCTATTGTTCTTCTTCACTCGCTCACATCCATCCACCCTGGATTCAACTTAGATTTGCCGTACCTCATTAAATTGATACATTTTCATTTTGCAAATACAATGCAATTTCGACGCATTCGAAATAGAATCTTACTAATTACGCGTTTTGCTAAACCGTCCAAGACAAAAAGTTAATTTCTATTGTTTATCGAAACCTTGTAAACGGAAATAATACCTTCTTAGCTAATTTCTCTACAGTATAATATGTAAAATTACTGTATTTGAAAAGAGAGGGAATTACAGTAACTTATTGAAAATATATTGTAATGGAGTTAACTTTAAAATAAGTTTGTTCATTAATAAAATGTTAGCGTAATTAAAAGTAATTGCGATTGAAAAACAATGCAATAGCGTTTAGAAGCTTTCTATTATATTTAGCGTAATGATGGCTATTTACGAATCCCCATGTAACTACTTATTTGACCACTTAAAATTCATTTCAAAAAATAGAAACAATTTCTTTTTTGTTCAAACATTGCAGTTTTTATTAATAGAAATTTAGGCTTTATTTTACAAATACGGATCAACTACCGGTGACATAAAATTCGTTGGTACCGGTATTTATTAAATTTGTTATTAGTAAGGAATTTTTTTTTTTTATGCTTCTTAAAAAAAATTTTTTTATAAAATGTACATGGCACAGTTGCACGTGTTTTTTTTTTTTTGCGATTAATACCGGTAATCGTTCAAAGTGTAGACTTATTATTTAATAAGTGCGTGTGAAACCGTTACATATTATGCGCCCATCCTTATTTCACTCCTTAATATTCTAATTTGCACGTGCATTATTATTTTATTCGATTTAATATAACGGTGTATATTATTTTTTTTTTCATAAAGAAGCGAGTGTATAATGTTTTTTATCAATATTTTATAAAGTGCGTGAATCGCATATGCACACGTGTTGTCGAATGTAGCGAGTGTCGGCACGGCATATGGTTTTCAAGGGAGGTTAAAGGAGGGTGTTGAGGGAGGTAAAAAGTATACCTTACGAATGTAAAGGTAGACACATGGTGGCCCTGAGATGAGAACCAGGCTCCTCCTCCTGCTCCTAGACCTGTGCCTACCGCGTATATAAACATTAGGAGTCGCGTTTTGGCTTTCAGTTGTTAGTTGGACCTTGAAACGTGCGTTTCGTTCCTTATCAAACGAGTGTTTCAAAGAAATGGATAGCTTACAAATCTAGTTTTTACAAAGACATTTTTTTTTTATTTGACAAGATTTTTATTAATTTTTTTTTTTTTTCTAATTTAATTTTTTTTTAAAAAATGGAACCGAAGATGTTCGCGTTTTTTAATTTAATCGCGATGTTAAGTCTTTGCCACGCTTTTGATAGTGAATCCGTGCTAATGTTACAACGATTAGAACAGAGGGTGAATCAATTGGAAAGTAAGCAGACGGAAGACGGTAAACACATCGAGCTTCTTCGGCAGAAATGCGACGGTTCATCCGGCGGCGTGGATTTGCAGAAGTTGGAGACGTCTTTGGATGGTCTGCGGGCGGATGTGGCCGCGTTGGCCGCCAACAAGGAGCGCGAGTCTCAGAGGATGAGCGATTACCACGAGCTTCGCTTGGAACTGGATTCGGTGCACTCCGATTATGGAAAGTTGAAGGTAGATTTGGACGGGCTGAAGGATCGGCGAGAGGAAGACTTGAAAGTGGTGAGTCAACAGAGGAACAATCAGGTGACCATCAAATGGCTGCAAAAGACCAGCGAAGACCTTCGCCGGGAGATCAAGGAGTTGGCCGCCGCTCACAACGTTTCCGCCGCCATCCGACAACAGCAAAAGTCGGATAACGCTCTTAGTTTGTTACGCTCGGACGTAATCGACTTGAGGAACAAGTTGGAAGGGGTTCGCGTTATTCAAGACCGAGGAGCGGCCACCGTCGCTCTTATGCAACAAGATGTCACCGATTTACAAAATCAAAGGCATCAAACCGCCGCCAATTACCAACTATTCAGAGAAGAGGTAAGATTAAATTTGCATACGTTTTTTAAATTATCAAATGTATATTAGCGTTAAACATTTAAATGCAGTATTTAAAAAAAATTTAAATCTAGCTTTATTTTTTGCAAAAACGGATATAATAACGATTTCATTCTTGAAAAACCTTACACGCGTATACAGTATCGGATTGCACGTGCGCATAAAACTTAAGGAGGTGAGAATGGTAATTTCAGTACAGTATTTAGATTTTGTGCTTAATTGAATTAAATAATTAATTTCAATTGCAATAATACAATACTTTTAAACTCAACTAATGTGTATTTTTGCATACGGTAGTTTTTTAAAAAAAATTAAAAATGGAAGTTAATGAATTTTATTATTTTCCAAAATATAGACTAATGTAATTAGGCCTACTTGTAAATCTCAATGTTATCAAATTATGATTGTTGTTTGTTGCAAAGTTTGATGGCTTTATTAGGATATTAAGTTAATTGGTCGAGTTTTTTTTTTTTTTTTTCAATTTTTTTTCTATCCCGAAGTATAAAATAATAGCTTACACAGGGAAATTATATTTTTATTTTCCCGCGTAATCAAGTTGGCAGAAAGCTCGATAAAAATAGTTAATAAGAAGCTACCGAATATAAAAAATACTATTAAAATTAAAAAAGTTTTGCAATACCGTCTTCCTAAATCATTTTTCTATTAGAAATTCGTAACGAGACATTCACGTGACACGCAATTAGAGTAATCGTTCGATCTCTATAATTATTATGAAATAAGTGTATCATCCGCGATGGTTAGTAACCGTAGGCCCAGCCTTTCTGTAGGTTAGAGGAGAGCCCCAGGATTTAAGTTCAAGGTGAAGGCCAATGGCGAACGAACACACGCGGCGAAACATTTCATTTTTTTTTTTCAACGCTAAAACCTAGCGTAGTGTTCGACTCACTCAATATCACCAAAAAAAACAAAGAATAATAAATAAAATAATGGCGGTAATCAAATTAATTGTTTATTGTTTATTTCACCTGTCATTCTTTCTTTTTTGTCTCCGCGCTTTCAACCAAGCGAATAAATGCATTCAATTCGTGCTCGCTCGAGCGCCACCAAGCGTACAAGCGAAAAATTAGTGAGCAGGTGACAATTAGAATTTTAACAGATACGAATCTCACTTTGTTTTTTTTTTTTATTTTTTATTTCTTTGTTTTTATTATGTTTTGTTGTTATTTGATATCTTGATAAATCTCGCCTACGAACGGCGGAAATGTTTAAATTTGACTCGTTGGAGTCTGGACGATTAGAAAGCAAGAGAAAGAAAATGTTAATGGAGTTTTGTAATTAGAAACTTTGTAATTAAAAACAACTAAGTATCAGAAAGCATTTGCAAACTTGAAATTACATTGTCGTAAAGTGAGGACGACGATGTTTAGCATGATTCACAAATGCGTGGGATAAAGTTGATACACTATTAAAATTAAGTTTGAATTTTTTAAAAAAAGAAATTCCTTAGTTTGGGCAACTTTGTTAGCAAATTATCACATTCCAGTAGTTAATTATTATTGGAACTATTTTTCATCTCGACGTTTTGCTGCCAGTTATTGCATAAATTTTATGGCAAGTTTTTTTTTTTTTTTATATTTAGATAATTTATTTTGAGTTTTATTAGAGTTTTGCGACTGTTTATTGCTTGAGTTTTTAAATCAGTTTTTTGTGATATTTTGCTTTTATTAATTTAAAGTTTAATGGTTATTCTTTTAAAACTTGATTAATAGCAACTAATACTATTACTTTGAGTTACCATAAGTAACTATTTTTTAAGGTAACTATTTCACTACCAAGTACTGTATTTTAAATATTTCAGTGCTTTTTTTTGTGGCTTAGTGATTTTTCGGAATACACTTTAAACGGCTGCGTAATCCACTGATACTGATGTAAAAAAGTGACTTTGACCTTAAAAAAAAAATTAAGAATTCGGTATTGGAGGCCTCCCCAGGTGTAGTAAGTGCGCGCGGTGCATTGCTAGCTTCTTAAGTAAACAAGCGGGTAGATTAACATTCGAAAAAAGTCAATAAAACCGAAAATTTCTTTTGTGAATAAAAAAAAAACAAAAAAACAAAAAATCTTTTCAAATCTTCGGTTGAAGTTTGTTTAGTAAACTAAAAAGTTCGTCGTAACCGTCAACGTTGGTATTGTGGTATAATTAGTAGGCAATTGAGGAAGACCCGACATCCATAAACGCTGTCCCTCACTCACGTTGCGGCATGTGGTAGTGTGGGAAAAGAAATAACAGTAGCAATGATTTTTATGCTCATCGCCCACTCTCCCACTCGGTGTAATAGAATAACAGCGATGCCGCAGACGACTCATAAATTCTTCTTCCTCCATTTGCCTTTTTTTTTATTTTTAATGGCTAATGAAAGTGAGAAGAAACAATTCACCGCTAAGGTGGGTGGCAACTGATGCAAGCAAACGAGGAAATATTTCCATTTTCCCTGACTTTTTTTTTTATTTTTGCTCACCCTCTCGCAAACAAAAAAATTAAATGAGAATAAAAATGTTGACCCACCCCTTCTTCCTCCTACCAATTTCATCCCCTTCTCCTATTCTTTTAACTGTTTGCACATAATTGAGGTGGTGACCCCTCACCCCCTTCTATTATTTACGCATTCTATTCATTTCAAATCAATTTAGCTGCTTTTTTGGGGGGTTGAAATTTTGCACGAAAAATCACACGTCAAAAGAAAAATTAATAACATTTTTTTTTATTTATTATATTTAAGCGGGAAATATTTTAATAATAAAATTGCCTAAAACAAAAGCGACATCTGCTTAAAATTTTTATAAACACACAGTAGCCTATTTGCGAACCAATGACATGTTTTAATGCATCCTTAATTTCAAAAATATTGTAAATTATAATTATTAAGAAAATATTTTAAATATAATATTAAAATTTTTATATTGAACATAACGTTTTAGAGGGAAATAATTGCAACGATTTATTTTTTGGGGAGGGAAAAGAAATTTTTTTTTAAAAAAATGGGTATTCTTATATTCTATTAAAAAAAACAGACTTTTTTTTACTTGATTTAAGAAAAAAGGGTTGGTTTGAGGCGTCTGGATGTCTCGTGGACCCTCATTTAATACATTAGTATACTTTCACGTTGATTTCATATTTTTTTTCCCTTCTTCATCGATTTAATGATGGGTTTACTTTTGGAATTACCTTACCCTATTTACTCTTTTTTTATGTACTTTATATATCGTGCATGCTCATGTCTGACTTTTTTTTTATAGATATTTTCCTCAAAAGCGTTTGAAATGCGCGTCTAGGTTAGGTACATTTTGCAATGACTCAACCTGAGTCTCTCTATTTTTTTATTTTTTTTTTTTATCAATTCAATTTTCAGTTTGAATGTCGTCTGAGTTGAACAAGGTGTCTCATTCCTTTCAAAAGGGTTTTCCACTAAAAAAAGAAAATCTCAAGCGCACCTCAAAAAAAAAAAAGCGAAATCTCTTTCCTTCTTTCAAAAAAAAAAAAAAATGTAACTCTTTTTTACATAATATAAAAAAAAGAAAGAAAGAAAAAGAAATCTTTAAAAATCTAGATTTCGCGTGCGCGTGGCACGAATTCAAATGAAGCGCGCGACTAGACTCATCTTTTGACAAACGCAGAAAAAAATGGCGTCTAGACTAAAAATAATACGTTTTTCTACGAAAAAGAAAAACGATAGGTCCAAACGCGTGTCCGACGTACGAGTGGGGTGAATGTGACTAGACAGCAGCTTGAGGTCACGTGTCGGCGCGTGTGGTGTGGGCACGCGGACTTGACGTCATCCTGATTATTTTCGGACACAAAAAGTGTGGTGCGCACAAAAGCGTCCCCCACTCCCCGCCCTTGGTTGAATCAAAAAATGTAAAATTTATAGAAAAATATCAATACCGGTACCATAGATCATGCCGGTACTGTACATGTGTATGAGTAAAAGGACAGGAGGGTTTTAGGTTTTAGCACCCCCGAAACAGTTGTTCAACTAGCAGTTCCTACGAGTCAGCACTGATTGCGGAGGGGGATGTACAGTAGGAGCATGTGCAACACCAGGCGTCAGGGGTGAGGGTTAGGAACTCAGGGCAGGGGTGAGCGGGTGTGGACCATCTGCCCCACCCGATCCAACTGCACCGAACATGAGTTGACACGAGGGTAAAATGACACGCGGGATGATAATAGATACGCAAAAAGCTGAGGGGGAGCTGATGGTACTGTATTGGAGAGGAGGATAAAGGTGATACTGTTTCAAAGTTCAAACATCTGTTTCAGGTTCATATTTATCCTCAACGCCAAATAATCACGCTCGTGCACTTTTATTTATTTATGTATTTTTGGAAATAATTTTAAAAAATGAATTTGAAAACGACTTAAATTCAATTTATTTGTGCGTCAAGATTATCTTTATTTTGTATTTTTTTTTTTAGTTCATTGTAAATATTTTTAATTACAGTAGAAAATTTTGTAGAAAAGATGGGAATTTTATTCATTTATTTCATGCGCCTAAAATTCGTTCAGCAAAAAAAAAAAAAAAAAAATACTTCATAAAATTTATACAATCAGTTTTGCCCAAAGTTATTTTATAAATTCCCTTTTTTTATTGTTTAAGGAAAAGATTCTAATAATTCTAAAACCTCCAAAAACAACAACAACAAAAACAATAAACAACTTGCATTGCTGGCAACGTTTATTTAACTGTGCATTATTGTAATTGTTTTATATTAAAATTCACCGCATTGTAGTGTATACAATATAATGCGAAATATTTTCAAATATTCCACTTATTTTTAATGACCTTCTCTATAACAATAATAAAAAGTTCCGTTGGGTTTAAAAATTTACTTGAGTTAACGGTCACCAAAATTCCAAGATGTAAAAAAAAAAAAAATGCGCCTAAAAAACGGAATTTTATAGGGTCACAAGCATTCTCATCTACCTATAGGTCTACACAAAGTCCCTTTGATTCCAATGCATGTTTTCCGCATATTTAGATACCCCCGCTCTTTTTTTATTTCTCCCTACAGTATTTATCCCCCACTTGCATTGTCCCTGCACTTTTTCTTCCCTCCTTTAACCCAATCTGCTCCTGGGGTTCTGCTCCTGAAGTAGGCAATGTCGAGACCCTTCACCTTTTACACCTCTTGTAGGCCTAGGTAGGCATACACCAGGGTCGCTAGATGGCGCTTACCGAGGGGATTCGCGCTTTTATATTATTGTATTACATTATGACGAGAAGTATAGGTAAGCTAAATGAGTGAATATGCGGGAAAGATTGAGAGGGAGAGAATGAGAGAGAGAGAAAGAATAAAGAAAAAAAAAGCAGATAAAAGAATGGAAAATATAGTCGTTGTTATATTTTTGCAGCACCAGTCGTCCACCAGGGGCATATATATTTTAG
>JAQGAY010000110.1:0-50703 GCA_034698085.1 Polydesmus angustus
GCTCTAAATTTACGGCGCTCGCCTGCAAAAATAGCAGACGGAATCTAAACTGCCTAAAATCTAAACTGCCTATAACATGTATACGTTAAAATTGCAATATTTTCTCTCACACTGAGAAATGAAGGTGCAAAAAAAGTATCTTTCACATTTCCATGGATTCATAAGGTAAACAATGTATCGCATTAAATTCCTTTTTTTTAAAAAACGAAAGTGAAAAAAAAAGTGTTTTATTGTCCGCTTTAAGCAGGGTTTATAATAGCTTCGGAGCTCAAAATAGACTCCTTAGAGCTATTTTGGTTTCCGTTTTAAACAGAGTCCGTCTTAAACAAGTTTCACTATTATTGAAATGCGCATTACTCCGTATTTTTTTTAACGAATTTTTTTCAAATTATTTTCTTGAGTTATTTCATTGATAAAAATAAGATTATTTTTAGTTGTTGTCCCCTTTGCTCATCACCCCTGACCAGTGGCCACTGTATCCCCCGCCATCACCCCTTGACCACCAGTGCGGGCACCCCCTTCGCAGACCTTGCTCACCGCCGAATGTGTCCTGTGGTTTTAAGATCGCCTCGTTTCGTTTCACAACCATCATCAACTAGTTTAACCGAATGTGGGTCGTTCAACGTCACACGCGCGGCTACGTCACAGCAACGAAGCACTTCCGTTCACGCGCACCAAACATTTTTTTTTTTTTTGTAAAATGTATTTAGAAAGCGGCGCACTAAACGAAGAGTAGGTTAGCGTTATCGTAATAGCGTAGAAGCGGTTCTTTTTTTTTCGTGGTTTTCCACTAGAAAAAGGCCGGACATTTAAAAAAAAAATTTGGCCGAAAAGTTCAGGTGAAGGTCAACGTTTACGCGGTCAACTCACTTTTGATTACGCGAAATTTACTCGACGCATGATTTTATTAAGCTGAATAAACACGGAGCAACGAGAAAACTTAGAGCTTTTCATTTTTTTATTTAAGTAAAAAAAAAACGATTTTGGAAATTTCTTTTTTTAATTATTTAAATAAAATAGTAGCCAAAAAAATAAGGTTTCATCATCGTTCTAATAATAATGAAAAGTGTTGGCATAGCGATGGGAAATTTAATATTTGTACGCGGTGTTCGTAAGAAAATTGCACCCAATTGTAATTAGTATTAAATCTACAGTATCTTAATAATGTTCATATTTGAATGACACATAAAAAAACTTTACTTTAATCACATTTTTAACGTTGAATTGTTTTATTATGTGTTTAGATTATAAGAAGATGATATAAAGATTTAGGTTCTGTTTTTTCGCGAACACCGTGTAGAGTGAGTCAACAACAAAATATTTTTAAACCAAAAATAAATTTTTTTTTAGTTCAGATTTTTAATTAAATTTATTATTATTATAAAATATTCATTGTCGACGTAACAATCGGTAATAATATATTTTATACCGTTTACAAAAAAAAAAAAATTGTACAGTACTTCAAAATGATAAAATAAAAACCTTGAAAATAATGCACAATGATTGACAATAATTTTTTTTTTTTTTTTGCTTAATAATTTTTAAAACCAATTTAAATAAATTATTACCGTGTACAGTACACTGTATTTATAAAAATATATTCTCATCTCAATCGATCATTCGGTGACATCTCCCATTTAATAATAAAAAAAAATTTATTAATTTTTAAAATCGTGATTAAACTGCCTGCAGTATGCAAACAACATTCTGCGGTATGAATAATAATATTATTATAACGAAAATATAATTTAAAGAATTGGAAATATACAACTGATCAATTTTGCGAGTTAAACAATGTTTTTAATGACAAAAAGATCCTCTATATACTTATCGAGTGCAGTGTTTGTGTTATTCAATAAATTAAATGCGTTATTTGTTGTTAGACAGTTCAAAGCAGGAAAGTAGTGAAAATTAGTGGCAAAAACTTAAATTTACTGAATTTAGTTAATTTTACAAATCAATTTTGAATTCTACTGTAAAGAAATCTGCAAATAAATTAAATATTTTGCTGCATTTATTAATCTCTCAAAAGTTGGATCATGTACATATTTTATGTTCGGTATTTTGAGATTTTCTTCCCATTAATTTTTTTGTCATTTCCGTTCTCACAGCACGGGTTGAAATATGCATTGGAAATGAATAAATATAGTACTGTATTGTACCGAAGATAAACAACACTTTCTCCATAATTATTTCTTGCAAATTCCAATCTCGCGACTCATGCAAAATGTGCTTTTGCAAAAAATTTTAGTATTTTTTACAAAAAAAAAAAAAATATTCATCTTTCATCTAATTTTTTTTTTTCGTTATATAATTAGATCATAATTAAATAATAAATACCGGTTAAAACAAAATGCCGTATATCGAGACGTGGAAAACAAAATTAAAAAAAAAACAAATCTAGCTTAAATTAAAAAAAAAAATTATCTCTCAAAACACAATTTTTTTTTTTTTTTTAGCTTTGCCAAAAAAAAAAAAAATCACAAAAACGGACACATCTCCCGTTATTGCACTCGAAAGTTTCCCCCGCCCCCTTCAATTGTCTCGTGTACTACAAACTTTCACTTTTGTAGCAATAAAATAATTATAACATAAGAACAGAAAATAAACTTTAAAAAAAAAACACCAACAAACGAATAGAGGTACAGACAGCTACGGTACAACTCTAGTGCCAAAAAATTTGCTAAACTCAAACTTTTTCCTTATTACCCGCTCATAAAAATCAAAACACAAAACAAATTGCCATTTCGTAATATTATTACATGTACAACGAATAAAAAAAAAAAAAAAAAAAAAAGACAACAACAACAAAAAAAAGTACCGGTAGTAGCTTTTCTCTGACCTCTCCCGATGACCCCGCACACTCGCTCGGTGCGGAGGTGAGGTCGGCGGTGACCTGGGGGTGGGGTCACCTCCGCTCACCCCCCCCCCCCCTGCACACTTTATATTTCTTGGCCCACCCCTCAATCAACCCTCCCTCTCCCTCAACAGGTGAGTGGTCTCTCTCTCTCAGTCTCAATCTCAATGCGAGTGCTGCTGTTAGTACTAGTAGTCAGTTGATTTGTGCGATGGAAAGCGACGACGAGACTTGTTTCTCCGCTTAAGAATAATAGTTATTCAACCCTGAAAGGCACGAGTTAGTTTGAGCCTCGATGAGCCACAGTAGAGCCACTCAGCTCGTGTATGTGTGAGAATCGGTGCGTGCGCGTGCGTAGTGTAGCGTGTGTTGTCGTGCGAGCCGGATGATGGGGATTTTACGTCCGATTCCCGCTCTCTTTTGCATCCTCGTCGGGACTTTGATATGTGTCATCGGCGGGATTATGTTCCACCTCATGCCGTCCATCATCAGAGGGATTATCTCCAAAGTCAGTAACACTTTTGATTTCACTTTTGTTTTTATTAATAAAAAAAAAATTAAATCTTTCGAAGGATTTTTTTGATTAATTAGTTTTGAAAGTTTTAATAGGGATTTATTTAAGGAGGATTTTTTAATAGAGAGGTTTTTTTTTTTAAAAAAAATAATTCTAGAGAAAAGTTTGTTAAAATAAAAAAGACGAATTTACGAGTACATTGAAGTTGGATAAATAATATTAGGACAATTTTTTTTTAAACTAAAAAAATTTAGGAAGAGAAAATAAAATTAGGATGAAAGTAGCAGAAAAGCAAACTTGATGAAGAACGGGTTTTAATTTTTTCAGAAATTTTTTTTTAATTAATAACACTCAGTTCTACTATACTTTTTTTTTGTCATTATTGGAGCGAAAGATAATATTCTGAAAAATTAAATTTTTTTATAGCAAATATTAAATTTTTTTTTTTTAAAAAAAAAAAAGTGAAATTATACGCGTGTTTTGAACAGCTGTAAAAGTAACACATGTACATTCATTTTACTTAGCATGTCAGGAACCATTTGTGCACTAAATTAATGCAAATTACACGTTTTTTCGGCAGCTTTAAGTTTGATATGTACAAACTTTTTATTAAAAAAAAAATCCCAAATTTTGAAAAACAATTGTAAATTTTGTTTATTATTTTTGTTATTGCAAATTTGTTTACTTTTTTTCTTTCATTATTATTATAAGTGACATTTTTTGAAAAAAAAAAAATATAACTGCAAGTCGTAGTTTTAGTTAGATAAAATAATTACGCGACAACGTTATACATTGCGTTACAATTTGTTTATAAATTATTATAAATGATTTTTTTTTAACTGCGATTATGAGTGTTATTATTTAAATACGGAAAAAGATTGTAATTGTAATAATAAAATTTTACATACATTTCATATACGGTAGATTGAAAAAAAAAAAAATCCCCCACTTTTTTTTAATGTATAAAATTTGACCTACAAAAATGTTGATTTAAAAAAAAAATTATAACAAACAAAAATTTTTATGCGGGGAAATTTTATATTAGCTAATTAGACGTATGGAGAAAAAAATTAAAGGTTTTATCAAAGAAATTTTTTTTTTTTAGATCATTCAATGAAATATATTTTTTAATATTAGAAAACATTCTAAAATGTCATATACGGAAGAATGTAAAAATGTTTATGAGGATTTTTGCTTGTCATAGTTTTTTTTTCTTCTTATTATTCTCTCGATGATTATGAAAAATAAAGAAATGGAAAGTTTTTGAATGAGGGGAAGAGAGAAAAAAAAAAATGAGGGGCAAATAAATTTTATGTGGGACATTTTTGTAAAATGAGGAGAGGGGAATTTCACCGGAAGAATTGGAGTGAGATTCTATGAGGAATTAATTACTGGGGAAAACATTTTTTTTTTTCGTGATTTAATGAGTCGAAAATTATTATTAAAAACCAAAACTATTTTTTTTTAAATCCGAGGCAAAAAAAAAAATGTCTGGGAAAATATTATATTCAAGAAAATAATGTTTTACAGGTCACTAATTAAATACGATCTCTATTTCTTATTCATTCTCTCTCTCGCTCTATACACGCACGTACATTGCACGTGTCCTACTTTGAAGCAATGATAAACGCCAGAAAAAAATATTTCATATTTCTCTCATTTTAAATACAAAAATTTCATAAAATGATTATTATTGCGATGAAAAAAAGTAATTAAAAAAAAATCATAAAACTTTTTTTTTTGTTTTTTGTCTCTTTTAAAGACAAAAAAAAATTTTTTTTTTTTTGAAACTTAAATTAAAAATATTAAAAATGAAAAATAGTTTAAGAAACTGAAAACAAATTTCATTTTTAAAAGTTTTCTCTTTATCGGTGTGTACAATATTTCTAATACTGTATCAAAAAATTAAATTTAATAATTTTTAAAAAATATTAAATGTTTTCTTTTTCTTTCTTCTAATTTTTAAAACAATGAAAATTTTACCACCCCACTGGTTTAAAAAAATATAGGTAACATTTTAACCCAGATAATGTTACTAATCTCTTTTTTTTTCTTCATTACCCTTAATAATTGGTTCGAAAAAAAATAATAATAAAAAAATTAATAAACTTTTAATTTGTTAGAAAAACAAAAATGTAAACAAACAAACAAAAATTCTTAATGACTTTTACTGTTCAATAACTTTACTTATTAATTTTTAATTCCCTAAAAAAACTTATATTTTCTCTCAAAAAAAAAATCTTTTCAAATTTTGCCGTAAATAAATAAAAAAAAAAGTCAAGCGAGTTTTATGAGACAATTTTTTTCGCCTCTTTTAAAAAAATAGTTTTATTCGCTTAATTATTTAAGATTTTGTAGCGTTACGAACGACTCTCTCTTTATCTATCACTCCCTCTCTCTCTCTCTCACTCTTGGAGCGAGAGGAATGTCAGCTATCTGATCCACTTTTCCCTCTCTCATTTTCTCAAATGAACTTCCGTGCCAAAAACTAGATTCACACACACAAGAACACACCTGCTTCTGCATCTAGGACTACCTGCACGCCGGCCACTACCAGCCACACTGGCCCACACACACATTAGAGAAAAACATTAACAATTTAATATGCACCGGTTGTTGTTTTTTTCAATGCAAAGGTGGACTAAACATCGCTCGAAAAATGAAGAAATTTATTATTTTTCTAAAATAAAAAAAAATTGCGATAGAAAAATCAATTTAAAAAATTTTATCGGTTATTTAACTCTTTGAAAAAATTATTTTATCCAAATTTTGTAGAGCGAATAAAACCTTCTTTTTTTTTTTTTAGTTTTTTATTTTAAAAAAATGATTTTAAACTAAATTTCCGGATTTAAAATTATTCTAATGCAAAAAGGTGGAAAAAGCTCGTGTAAAGCTCGAGTTTAGCTGATAGAAATACACCGCCAATTTCCATGAATATACAGTATTTTTAAAATAATAGAAAAATAGCATACATTTTTTTTTAGCAATCAATAACTTTTAATTTCGGTATTAAAGTTAATAAAAATAAATTTTTTCGTGATTTATTTTTCCACATTTTTCTCTCTTAGAAATCTTATTTTTCTGCATTATTATTTTCTCCCAGTGCATAAAATGTTGGTTGTGCCGCTGTTGCATTCACACCGCGTACAAAACATTTTTCGTCTACCTACTTCGATAAGAAAAGACAACACAAGTTGAAGAGGGCAAAAAAAAAAAAGTAAATTACATAAACAAGGGAGAAAAAAAATGGACTATGAATATTTTTTCGGAGAAAGCAAATAAACACAAACATCAGCTGATTACCAGGAAAACTAATTCAGTAAAAAAAATAAGGCTCATCCCACTGCAAAACCTTCCGAGACAAACAAAAAAATAAGGTTTAAATGACGGCTTTTTTACTCTCCAAACATTTGATTTTTGTTAAGTGCTGCACTCAAGCAAGTGCTTAATTTGACCAATGCCAATATGGCATTATAATTGAACCGCTCGTATAATTCATTTGCCTTATATAACCATGTTTGAAGTAGCCGGAAGTAGAGAGCAAAAAAAAAATAACAACCTTATATTATGCAAAAAAAGGCCTGGTTTTTGTTGCTTACAAGCAAATTAACTAATAAATTTTATAATAAAGTGTAATTATCTCAAAAATCATAATTTTTTAAGATACCAGATACAGTAATTTAAATACAAAACCATCGTAAATAAATTGTATTCGTTTTTAAAGTAGGGGGCAGACATCGCTTTGAACCATCAATTAAATATTTTTTTAAAATGGGTTTACAGTGAAATGATTCATAGCAAAAAATTTGAATCTCAAACAAAATAAACTAAAAAAAAAAAATTCAAAGTGGAAAAAACTGTTTTCTTCGCTTTGAATTCTAAATAGAAGTAATAAAAATGGGTTCATTTTAAATAACTTTTTTTTTTCTTTTCACCTTTGAATCTTAAAAAAAAGAAAACGAAAAAATAAAAAACCCTTTCAACCTCAAATAAATAAATAGATTCAAAGTGAAAACTGTTTTCTTCGATTTGAATCCACTTTTAGAACTGAACGATGCATAAACCTGGCTTTTCATTGGCAAAAGTTGACATTCGCTTTTTGCATCTACACATATTTACGATTCAAAGTGAAACTGGCACTTGTTGACACTGGACAGGGTACGCGCGAATAAACTTGATTAAACAAAATAATAATAATTATATAGTAATAAAAATTCCTTACGATTAAAATGATGTCAACCAATCAAAGATAATACAAACTCAATCAAACGTGAAACGCGCCACTTAAGTTGAAACCCATAGTATTTTGTTTAAACCGGAAATTGTTTCTGACCTTCGAAACAATTAATTTTTGCACGAGATTTTTTTTTTTTAAATAGATATATCTAAAATCAAGTTTCACCTTATTTAATTTCTATTTTTTTTTTTGGTTGTTGTTGTCCCGAGAACTTTAATTGCAGTGTACGTGATTATTCCAAGGACTTTTATTCCGAGATCTCTTTTTCATTAATTAAAATTCCGTCAATGTTTTCTTAAAAGCAAATGAAAATTTTTTTTTTTTTTTGTCGTAGAAAATGACCCTGGATCCAGAGTCCGAACTGACCGAGCTGTGGACCGAAACGCCCATTCCCATTTATATGCAGTTCTACGTGTTCAATTACACCAATCACGAAGACTTCCTGGACAGTTTAGGCAGCGCTCCGGGGCAAACCTTGGTCAAGCCCAGTTTGCAGCAGCTGGGACCATACACCTACAGGTACAGGCCGTTCCCATTCTATCGAGGCACTCGCCAAACAATTCATTAATTCACTCACGTAGAGAAAGAGAAGTGGTTAAAGCGCTTTTTAAAATGCTAATACATGTACTGTAAAATGCACGATTAAAATTTTAAAACTGATTGCGAAATTTACAATTTTAAATAAAAATTTTAAAACTCACAAAAAAATAAAAAATAAAGCATTCTGAACACGAAAACGTGCCCAGACAAATATTAAAATAATCTGAAGAGCATTAAAATCATTTTTATGATAAACATTAAGAGGATTATGTAGACAAACATGATTGAAACACTGTACACGAAAAATCTGAGACACATAAACAAATATTTAAAAAAAAACACACACACACATAAAACATCTTGAAACATGCAAAAACAATTTTTTAAATGCACAGATAATAATGCTTAAAAAAAACTACTCGCACACACACACACAAGACTTTACGATACACAGAAAAATAATTCTTAAACACAAAACAAGCATTCTTAGTTCGCAGAAAACCTTTGAAAAATGTTTCTAAAAGTGTTTTAAAAACAAAAAGCAGGCCTAAGTAAAGTCGGCCAGGAAAATCAACCCAAACAAGAATAAAAAACATTCTCAAGAAATCAAACATAAAATTATGATGATATGATTTAACCCTCAAAAACACGTAAAAAAATATTTAAAAACTAATAATTAAAATTGAAGTAAAAAAAAACACAATGTTGAAACAATGTATAATAATAGAATGTTGAAACAGTCAAACAAAAAAAATGACTTTGAAATAAACAAAAAGAAAAAAAGAAACAATATTATATTCTTCGTTTAAAAAAATTAAATACAATGTTGTTGCTATAAACGTGTTAACAAAAAAGTGCACAAAAACAATTAAAATTAAATGTGATGAAAAAAACTTTCCAGAAACCAAAAGCTAAAAATATGAGCGAAGAAAAATAAACAATATCTTACAAAAAAAAAAAAAACTTTTATAAATTTTTGAGTTAATGGTTAAAAAAACATTGCCATTGTCAATGTTAAGTTAATTTAAAAATAACAAACTATGTTACAAATAAAAACATAAAAAAACAAAGAATTCAATCTTAAAAATAAAATCATAAAAAACCAAAAATAAATTAGTTAATAAACACATCACTAACTTATACACTGTGTCCAGAAATAAAGCAAACTCAACCGAATTAGTGCAAAATCCTTTTAATACGAGTAATTTAAACATTTTAATGACACTTGAAAAACCATGTTTAAAATATCCTTATAAATTTCTTTTCCACGTGTCATTAATATATTTACATTATTAAAAATATTTCATACTAATTCAATTGTATTTCTTTTCTTTTCTCCGCACACCTTGTACAAAAACTTATAAAAAAATAAATTCTCGATTAAACCTTCGAAATCATAATAATTCTTTACCGGAAGTGTGAATCACGTGAAAAACATTCAAATAACTCGTATAATAAAATAAAATTAATATTATAACAAAACCTTTTACACATCACAAAGAATGTTTTAAAATAAGTTATAATAAATTTTGCATTGAATTGAATGGTAATTTTAGGCAGCTTCGAGTGCGGGAAAAAATCGAATGGAATAACGAGGAGGATTCGGTGGCCTACCGCCAGAGGAAGGTCTTCATCTTCGTGCCCGAAATGTCCAGCGGAAGCGAAGATGACGTCATCATCTTCCCCAACATCCCCCTAGCGGTGGGCTATTTTATTATTATTATGATTCTTCCTGTTTTTAATTCTAATAATGAAAATGCGTGGACATTGCAGACCATCGTGCAGATGGCCCCTGCCACGGAGAAGCCGGCCCTGAAAGCGGCCATCCAGATGACCAACAGCACGCTGTTCGTTCGCCAACCGGTGGGCCGGTTACTCTTCCAAGGTTACCGCGACGAGCTGGTCAACCTCATTCAGATCCTCACCGGAGAAGAGATACTTCCGGGAGCCATGTTCGGCCTCTTTTACAAGGTACGCGCCTGCGCACTAATCACGCTCTTAAGAGAATTATTAGCTTCTAAAGTGTGTCCTTAAAACTACGAAGCTTTTAAAAAACGAATAAACAAGTCAAATTTTAATGAAAATGAATTAAGTTTTGAATATTTACATACAAAAACACCTCCGATTTAATGATAAAAAACAATTTTTAGAATGTGACCTCTACAACTGAGTCGGCACGTAATAATGCACTCAAGAAAATTTGAGGAAATTTGCATTAATCTTACGGTAGATGCCGGCAGGTGTAGGCTGAAAGTCCGCATAAACTTTAGCCGTCAAAGTGAGCGCCTAAGCACGTTTACGCGTGCCGACTCAGTTGGAGAGGTCATATTCTAAAAATTGTTTTTTATCATTAAATCGGAGGTGTTGTTGTATGTAAATATTTAAAAATTAATTCATTTTCATTAAAGTTTGAATGATTTATTAGCTTTTTAAAAGTTTCGTAGTTTTAAGGACAGGTTATTAAAATGAGCTGTTTGTCACTAGAAAAACGACACCGATGACGGTGTGTACGAGGTTCACCGAGGAAACAAAAGTCCAGAGAAACTGGGCAGTATAATCACGTGGAATAACTCAAGGTAAATCAATCAATACAATTAATCGATATGAAAAACACACGTGAAAAAATTTCTTTTTTTGCAAAGCATTTCAAATAATGAAATTACGTGATGTTATGCGCAGCAGCCAATCAGATCACGTGTACACGGTGTGTGGCCATTACATTAGCTAAAAGCACGCGTTTGTAAAGCGTTGATAGGAAAATGCTATTAATTAGTCCGCAAATTTAAGTCACGAATTTTTTTTTTAAAGCTTCTTATGAAATAATAATTATAATTGCAGCCGATGATTTTGCACAAAAAAAAGTTTAAAAAAAGTAGCACCGACCTTCACGATTTTTCGCATAAACGTGATGAACATTTCAATATTAATCTATCTCATAATCGATTGAAGAAATTTAATACCAAAAAAAATATATGTTATAATAACGTGTCTGGAATTATTATATATGATTACGAAATGTCAGATGAAAGTGCTAATTAATTTACGGAAAAAATTATGCAAAATGGATAGTACTAGTATTTTTTTAAAAATATTATTTTTCCTTTTTTTGTTTGTAAAAAAAATAGCTTGTACGTGTATGGCGAATGAAATTCATTACGACAGAAAATTGACGACGCTTTTACGACGTGGGGAGAAAATAATTAAAATTAGGTGAAAATTAAACAAAGTTTGGTGGAAAATAAACATAATTTAGTAGAAAATAAACAAACTTTTTTTAAGCAAACTTTTAAGAAAAAATAAACAAATTTTAAGAAAAATCTAACCAAAATTTAACGAAATATAAGCCAAAATTTAATAAAAATTAAACCAAAATTTAATAAAAATTAACCCAAAATTTAGTAAGAAATAAACTAAAATTAAGTAAAAAATAAACGAAAACTTTAATGAAAAATAATCCAAAAATTGAATGAAAAATAAACCAAAAATTGAATGAAAAATAAACCAAAAATTGAATAAAAAATAAAACAAAATTTAATGAAAATAAACTAAAATTTAGTATGAAATAAACCAAATTGAATGAAAAATAAAACCAAAATCTACTGAAAATAAACCCAAATTTAATGAAAAATAAACAAACTAGCGGCATAAAATAAATCTCATTCATTATTTCTTTGATTTATGATATAAAAAGATTTATTTTTTTAAAAAAAAAATAAAATAAAGTTGGCCACGGTCACGAACTACACCGCCAAATAGCCAAACAAAATAAGACCAAAAAAAAAAAAATTAATAAATAAAGACAAAAAATCGGCACGTAAATGGCTTGTTTAGTTGTTTGCAGCGTGCAATATGAGTCGTTTTTTCCTCAGTCGGAAAAAGCATTAAACGAGACAATAAGAAGTATTAAAAGTGATTTATTCGTCACGCTTAGTTTAACATTGAGAACCAACCCCCTCGCGTTTCATTCAAATACGCACGGTACAATCACCTTTGGGGAAATATGGAACCAATTTTTAAACACGTCTCAAAGTTAATTAAGGAAATTATTACTTAAGAAAAAAAAAAAAAAAAAAGCTCCGAAATGTTGTACATATTTAATGAAATGTGGTTACCCTACTTAGAACTTTTATGTGCTTTTCTTAGGAAACTAAATTAGACCGGTATGTCATACTGTTCTTTTGGTTAAAGCTCTTTGAAAACATAAAAGAATTATGAGAAGAATAATTATTATTATTATTCGTGTAAATTGGCTTTTTTACTGATTTTATATAGGACACTAATGGCTTATTTTTATGCATATAAAATGTGCGGTTTTTATTTCTTGTTAGCTTATTAAAAAAGAGATTTCTGCTCTCAAAAATTTTAAAATTTTCGTTACCGTTTCAAATAATTATTCCGTTACTTAACGATTGTAGTTAAGAAAATTATAATAAGCTGACATTATTATTATTTTTTTAGTAAGCTTTCATTTTGGGCCGGAGACCAGTGCAACACTGTGAGAGGAACAGGTTAACAAAACTTCATTAATTTTTTTTTAAATCACAAATATTTTGAAACCCTTAAAAATCAATCTTACAAACCACTTGCATACCTTAAAAATCGTTTTCCAAGTCTAAAAATTCATGTTTAAACGTTTAAAATTCAATTGCAAACTTTAAAAATCGTTTTCCAAGTCTGAAAATCAGTTGCAAACTTTTTAATAATGTGTTTCTAACGTTTAAAAATTGTATTCTCAAGTCTGAAAAACCATTTTGGAACGCTTAAAAATCAGTGGCAACTTTTTAAAAATTAATTTATGACTTATAATAATCGTTTTCGAACTTTCAAAACGTTTTCAATCTCGTTAATAACCAGCTTTAAATAATTATTATTTCCTAACTATTTTAAAGAATTTTTCTAACTTTCTAAAAAAAACCCACTGTTTAACTGAAACATCGAAAAACCACCTTCTAATTCCTTATAATAATAATAATAATGACATTTCTCAAAACATTCTAATAAATATTTCATCGAACTCTTTAATTTAAAAAAAATCCTAGACGCCTCTTTGTTCCGCACACATGTTCCAAAGACGGAAAAATTATTCATATTTTCCTCCGAACTCTGCAGGTAAAATAAAAACAAACAACTCGAATAGAAAGGGTAATAAAAAATTAATTATCCGTATTATTATTTGTCAACAGATCTCTATATTTGACGTACAAAAGAGAGACAGAGTACAAAGGCATCCCGGGCTATCGTTTCGAAGTGAGTTTGGACATGTTGGGCGACTTCAACATGAACCCGGACAACGAGTGTTACTGTCAACCCAACACGTCGTTTTGTATGGGCGCGGGTGTCATGAACCTCGCTTCCTGCAAAGGAGGTATGTCACGTACCTTACTTTTACTTAAGGAATCAAGAACCAATTTTATACTAACTTAATTGCGTAGGAGCTCCCGTTTACATGTCCTCGCCGCACTTTTTAATGGCGGAATTTGGATTCCTCAGAGCGGTTGAAGGTTTGGAACCGCTTCAAGACGAGCACAACACGTTTGTAGAACTAGAACCGGTATATATTCTAAACTTGCAAAAATTTGCGTACATAATTTACGGTAAATTTAATTTTTTTCTAGCTCTCTGGAAGTTTGTTGCGGGCAGCCAGAAGAATTCAAATGAATGTTCATTTTAAGCCAGTATCTGATTTCCCGTAAGTTAAAACGTTAACTTTTAACTGTCATTTTTTTAAACGCGTTATGCATCTATCAATGTGCAATTAAAAAACTTCTTAATTTAATCCGGGAACGGACTTATCAAAACAATAGCAAAAAAAAACAAACAAGAAAAAAAACATAGAAATAGTCATCAATATCTGATAAACAGCTTTCATTAAAATCTAATGAACACCCTCTATAATTCAGATGGATCTTCTATTAAATGAAGACTAAGATAAATCAATAAATAACCCATTACTGCATTAATAATAAAAAAAAAAATCGTTTTACACCTCTTTAAATTCACATTATAGCTCTTACAGATCACTACCAAACTTTCCAAAATTAGTTTCAAGCTTAAAAATCGTTTTCCAGGTCTAAAAAAATCAGGTACAAACTTTTAAAAATCAAATTCGAACTATTAACTACGAGTTTCAAACTTTAAAAATCTATTTCGAACTTTTAAAAATCAGTTGCAACTCACTTTCCTTCATACTATAACTAAAATTTGATAAACATGCCCAATTAGGATCAAGTAATTATTCATTATTTAATTTCAAATCTAAACGCTTACCTGTATCATTGACCATCGTTCACTTGAATTAAATCTAAAACCCTAAAAAATAATGTTATTAATTCTCGATAAAATTAAATACCTTGTTATACTCAACGTCTTTAAAATCTCTCATACCGGTACCGTATATTTTCGATATTCTATTTATAACCAGCCTCAAAAAACCACAAACAACACAATCAGAAATATAGAGAACTTAATCAGAAAAAAAATCGAAAATAAATCAAAAAAATCATTGGTTTCCATCACACTCACGAAAATCCAGATAACAGCCTTACAAAATTAGCTGATCAACATTCACAAAAATCTGATAATTATTCGATAAAATGTAACGCACACTCATTAAAAAGCCATTAAAATCTGACACGTACTTTCTAAAATCAAATAATCATTCAATTAGCAATACTATACACACAAAAAAAAATCGTCACTACACTCGAACACAGTTAATTATTCTTGTAAAAAAAAGTGCAATTCTCCAAACAAAAAATGTGGAATAATTAAAATTCCTATTCTCGCACAACAATGTTAATTAAATATTTTTCATTAACAGGATCATAGAAGATTTGCCTGAAATTCTTTTACCTCTGTTATGGCTCAACGAGGTAAACATCCTGCAAAAAGATTTTCTAAATAAGTATTTGATTAAAACTTTTGTTTGTTTTTAGAGCGCCGAGTTGTCTCAAGAATTAGTAGAAAAGATTCAGAAGAACTTGTTTACTCCTATCACGATCAGTTTCGTCGCGCCACTGGTGGCCATCGGAATCGGAGGAGCCACGGCGTTAGCGGGAATCGTGCTCTCGCTCCTGCTCAATTTCAGGATCAAATAAAATCTCTCTCTCTCTGAATTATTAAGATAATAATTATGCGCTGTAAATACAATTTCAATCAAAGAATATTTTTAATTCCCATAATTCTTACTTCCCACGTTCTCTCTCACTCAACAACAAAAAATAAATCACTCACCCCCATTTTTATTTTCATGTTGACCTTTTTAATGTTTTTTCGCTGCACCAAAAATGTGAGAAAAAAAGGTCATAAATGTGAACCGGTATTGTTAATGTTTCATTTGATTTTATTGTTTTAATTATAATCAACTAAAACTATTGCTTTTTGTCTTAATTTTCGGTTCGTCTTTGATTCTAGACATTTTTATTCTTTTACAGTACCGAATATTTGTTGCAAGAGTTAATTAAAAAGAAGAAGCCGTCTATGATTTAAAAACTGAAGGTTCCGCTACAACTGTTTGAAGCTACTTTAACACCGTTGCTTTTAAATTATGAGTGAACACGTTTTGCTTGAAGAACGGAACAAGAATTCAAAAATACACGACAATGTTTATATTTTCAGAAAAAAGTTACCATCAATTCAGCTATACAGTATTGCTTTTAGAAACATAAGCAATGCTACGATTCAATCTCTAAAAATTGCTCCCAAGCTTTTGTGCGAATAGGTTTTTGTTTGCGAGTACCGAAACTAAAAATTTTTTATTTAATCTACTCGGAGTATTATGTTATAACCGAATGTGTAAGCAATATTGGTTGCGAGAAAGATAAATTTACATGTGGACTTTGCTTTAAAGTGCTATTTTTCTGTTGAACAGCTGGCTAGCGAACTCTATCGCCACTTTTATACTCGCTATTAATTCTAAGCACTTGCTACTGTATTACGACTCCAATACAGTGTTTGAAAACTCCTCGTAGAAGTTAAGTTCAAAATTCAACGTTATATCTGATTAGAAATTAACGTTTTGCTTACTCTTTTAGTGGTGGTAAATTTGTATATTTAATTAAATTCAGCATTAGCAAGTAACAGGCTTTCTGTAGAATCTCAACCTGGTTAGCTTCTTTTCAAAGCTTGGATAATTTAAAAATCAGGTAACTAGTTAATACCTATATGGTTAATAATTTAAAAGTTTCTTTGAGCTAAAAAGATTTAATGAACTACCTGTATTTGTGAAATTAGGTGCCCGCGATAAAACTGGAATTTGATGTTAATTTCATAAACGATTGTGATCAGAATGATTACGATTGATTACCGCATTACTTCAGCTAAGAATTGATGCAAATAATATTTACTGGAACGAGGTTCAACATTTTAAGATCAAATGATAGTACTGAATAATTGAGCGAACGTTAAAATCAGCCGTTTCAGAATAAATGTAGTTTACAATAGTATATACATTTACAATAGATAATTCCAATTTTATATCGGGCTAAATAAATTACAGTAATTCATTGTTTGAACGCTGTTTTTTATTGTTTCGATTATTAAGAGAATTAGATCAAAATGCTATTTCTTTTTACAGAGAAATGATAATTATGTAATTAATTACCCAAACATCAATTCGACAGAAGTCTACCACTGTACCAGTAGCATTTTCTAATGCTGAATCAAACGTCATAATATACAAATTTACCTTTCAATTAGGACAAGCAGAATACTACTACCTTATTAGTAACAGTATATATAACAATATTCTGAGTTCAATTCTCGCGTATTCTAACTTTTACCGTAGTTCCGTGACTCTCCAACAAAAAATGTACTCACACGAAGCATTTGAGCAATTTTACGTGCTAGAATCGTACCATTGCTGAATTTATACCGTAGAAGTGAAATCGAAATGTTTCAAACGAGTTCAAAGTTTTATCCTCTTTGAATTAACTCTTCCAAAAAATATTCTACAAAAAAAAAGTTTTGTTTAAAATAAGTTACGACTCAAAAAAAACAAAAAAACAATACACTCGTTCATCCATACAAAAATCTTTCTCACAAATAATATCATTTTACCTTAACTTTTTATCACCTTTTTTTTACATAAACAAGATTGTGCGCGATTTCCATCCATCGTATCACTCAAGCGAAAATAATACAGTACTGTACCAAATTCCTACGCTCTTCATTTTGTGACTATAACAAATGTACAAAATTTTACAAAAAGTGGTTGAAGAAGTATAATTCTTCAAACAAAGTTTCGAGACTTAAAATATTAAATACTTTTACTTCAAGAGTTGACTTTTATTACTTACTAATCTTTACCCTGATAAGTTGAAACCAGTCTTTTGTTAACCTTCATTTCTCCTCTTCGTAATAAAAAATTTTATCACAGTCTTCGCTTTCTTTCACGAGCGATATAAGCTGACCAGATGCGTGAAAACATCGACCGAAGTGGCAACTAAAACCACCCACAGAGGCACGAACACGTAATACAAACCGAGATCGTTCATTTTCTCCATCTTGATGCATAGAATAGCCTGAAACACAATTTTCACCAGAATCCCGAATAGATACAGTAACCTGCGATTGACGGCGGTCACTACCACGCTACTAGACCTGTCAGTGAACCGTCCTCCACCACCTCCGCTTCTCCTAGATAAAATGGTCGAGGCAAACGTCCCTCCTTCGGCTTGGTTGCTGCTGCTCGACCCGGTGCCACCGCCGCCAACTGCGGTTGCCGCTGCGCTTGACATCGGACCGCCCGTCGAACCACTACTCATGCGCTGAAGTTGAGTCTGTTGATGCTGCTGCTTACACTGCGTGATTAACTTTAACAAAACGTAAGATAATAAAACGCAATCGAAAATCCACATGGGTATGAAAACGATGAACCAGTTCCACGAAGTCTTTTCGTCCAGACGAAGCGAGACCAGAATTAAGAAAATGAGGAGCAAGAACCAGGTGAATAAAGCTCGGTGAAGAACTGCCATTGCTCGTACATACACTTAATTAACTCGGAAAAATCTAAAATTTAAATGAGAGTACTGTAGAGACAAACGTAATACCTGTCAAATAAATGGAGGGTACTTACGTAAACAACGTTCTATTTACTGGAGAAGAAGTTTAAATTCTTCATTTTAACAAAACTTTCTTCCACCGTCTTACTACGATGCCTTCTAGGTATACACTTAATGCTTGGAAATGTTGACAGATGCCAGCGGTGAATTTTCTCCCGAAAATAACGATGCGGCGTCTGCGGGTTTTGCTTTACTTCGTCTCGTCTAAGAAATTAACGCGTAAATTTTATAGAAATACAATTTATTATAAGAAAGTTAATACACTTACCGGTTATTCAATCGAGGCTTCAGACAAAATGAGCGAGAGGAATTAAATATCACAGGTAGAAAAGCTGGGAGAAGAGAGAAAATTTAGTCTTTTTCAGTCGCCATTTTCAACTTGTAACGAAAGGCGGATGTAGCGATAAGGCGTTTCCGGCGCAGGCGAATTTAGTACAAACAAACGAGTTTAGTACAACAAGCTAAAAAATTCAAAGAAAATCACAATAATTATTATTTTACAGTATTTATTTTTTAAATTAAAATTGTTAATATTACATTGAAATATAATTTGCAGATTCAAATAAATGAATATATTTGCAATACATTTATTTAATATTTCAATAATTAACTACTTTTAATAATTTTTTTTTTTGGTATTTATTTATAACAGTAACAAAAATTTAAAACTGTTGGGGATGCAATAAAAAATTGATTCACATAATAAAAATATCAGTATTAAATAAAACACTGTACTGTATTTGATTATTATGAAATAATTTAGATAATTAAATAATGATTAAAAAAATTACATAATATCGATTTTAGTTTTTTTTTTCAATTGAATTAAAAAGTGTTTGTTATTTAACTCCTACGTTAACTTAATAATTTTTTTTTCCTCTAAAGATTTGTATAATATGCAAAACTTTCACCCTTTTTGTTTCAATCTCCTATTAAATTAAAGAAAAACAATGAAATGAATAAGAAACAATGCGTTAATATTATATTTTTTTTCCGATCACGTGAACCGCATTGATTTAACATTAGAGACCAACCGGAATAATAATAATAAAATATAACGATTGATTGTGTGTATACATCTCGGTCTAATATTATTAGGTCACGAAAAGAGGTGTTCAAAGAAAAAAGAATAAATAAATAAATGTTAATTAGAATTTGTCGATAGAAAATTTCCAATAATTCAACTAATTTTTTTTATTTTTATTATTTTTCTATTCTTTTCTTTTTGGCACAGAATTGTTAAGAGGGATGAGAGATTGTGCGCATGGTTTGAGAATGAGGAGGTTATTGGCCCCAAACGTATGTAATAATAATAATAATATGGTTCAAGGGCTAAACCGGAAGGTCGATCTCTTAAATTAGGACATATCACGCGGTACTAAGCGATTAGCACTCGAGTGTTGTTGACAGATGTGAACGATGACACTCGGCAGCCATTTCTACACACCAACAACATTTTGAAAGAGAAGGAAATAATTGAACATTACTATGGCGTGCACGGCGATGGTTAACTTAAGTAGCGTAAGTAGGGTGGGCACTTAGGAAAAACACTCCCACCCCCTCTTTCAAAAATCAAAATTAAATTATTATACTCAAAAACTGTCACTAAATAAACACGCTAAAAAATATTCTTTAAAAACGATTACAAAGAACACTCAACCAAAATAAAATAAACAGAAATTAAAAAAAAAAAAAAAACATACGTTAAACGCACAATAAAATTTTAAAAATATGAAATTTACTCTAATAAACGCAAATCAAGTTCATAAAGAATTCATTAAAATGTTTTTAACACGGTATTTAAAAAAGAAACACACCATATAATTTTATGTTAATAAATACAGTACCGGTACTTGTTAAATGCAGCCAAAAAAATAAATAAACTAAATTATATTAGAAACAAAGTTAATTTTAATATTATGTTAAAAAGCGAACGAAGCTAGAAATTTACTAATCCAAACAAAACTACAAGTAAAAATAGGCCAAAGTCACAAAATTATGTTAAAAACAAATTAAAAATCCGTTAAAAATAAACCTTAATTTTCTTTTTTTAAAAAAAGATCGGTTGTACCAAGTTAAAAACATTTGTTAGAAACAGATTCATCCATGTTAAAAATAATTTTAATCATTTTACAAAAAAAAAAAAAAAAACTCAAGCATGTTAAAAACAGATTCAGTTATTAAGTTAAAAACAAACTCAAATTTTTTTTAAAAAAAACATACTCAGCCATATTAAAAACCGATCCAATTATGTTGAAAACAGAGTTAAATACGACCAAAACCAGAATCAAAATTCAAATGCGTTATAATCAGATTCAAATACGTTAAAACCAGATTCAAATAAGTTAAAAACAAATTTAATAATGTTAAAATATAATCAAATAATTATGTCAACAACAGATTCAATCATGTTTGAAACAGTTTTCATAAGTATTAAAAACAGATTCAACCATATTAAAAACAAAAAACAAACGAAACTAACTAAAAATAACAGTTAAGTAAATGTGAAATGCCAATTCCTAAAGTAAGATGATTGCATTGGATTTTGTAAAATTATGTTGACCTAAACTTTAAAATTAAAAGGCGAATTAAATGGTTAATAAGTACATGATACGCATTAAAAAAAGAAGCTTTTGAATGTTGAGTGCACCCCCGGCACACCCTTCGGCACACCCCATGAACCTCCCCCGAAGGAGGAAAAATGATGTCGCGCGTGTTGAACGAGAGCGTTTCAATGCGAATTTCATGTTAACGAGGAATTAATAATCATATTAATTAGTCGTGTAGTACATGAAAACACTTAAAACAATCATTTTTTATTTTAAAAAAAATCATTATAAGATTATATATTTTGTATTCGTCGTTGAAATTTCTTTCAATTTCCGCTTCTTTAAACCGAAGCCAAATGCGAAATGAAGGCACTTTTTCTTTTTCCGCTTTTAATTGATGGGTGTGGTCTTCAAAATTAATTACATTTTTGAAGAAGAAAAAAAAAATTCATATTTAGGTTTAGCACATTCAAAAAACTAAATTCGTTTTAGAGCACTTTATGCTAGGTGCATTTATTTTAGCTTAAATAAAACACGAAAATTTCATTTTTTTTACAAGTGAGAAAAATTTATTTACTCGAAAGCGAAAAAAAAAAACGTAATTATTTTTGTATTATTTATTTAGTTTTTGAATTTGAAAAAACAAACTATAAAACATTTTATTATCGTTATTATTATACTGTTAAAGTCGGGAACCTGTAAGAACGGAATGTTTAAATAGATCGAAAGCAAAAAACCTGTCTAACTCGGAAACGTGCGTGAATTTTGAGCAGCAAAACTATTATACACCCTGCATAATACGGAAAATAACACACATTAATCTTTTATTTCCCTCAATCTTTATTAAAAAAAACTCGCGAAATGATCGGGCAACATGATCGTGATCAAAAAAATCCCTATAAATCAAAACCCCTGTACTGTAACACAAGAAAATTCCTATAACACAAACAAAAATCGCTTTAAATCAGAAAAATTCCTATAAAAGAAAAAAACTTAGAAAATATAAATCAATAAAATTACTATACGGTACTAAATATCAAAAAAAAAAAAATCTCTATAATACAAAAAAAACCTCTATAAATAAAAATGAATGTTAGAAATCAAAAAAATCTTCATAAATTAGAAAAATCCCTGTAAATTCAAAAAAATCTCTACAAATAAAAAAAATTACTAAAATTCAAAAATATACCAATAGGGTAGTAGCTGCAATGGGAACTATTTTTTAAACAATAAAATAATTCAAACCTAAAAATTGAAAAAAAAAAATCAACCCCCAAACAAATCAATAATATAAAATACAGTACATCTGTACTAAAATTGTAAAGTAAAAGAAAAATTTCCGTTTTACAATTTTAAATTAAAAAAAAAAAAAGCGAAACAAATCGCAAAATTATTTTATAACTTTCTTTTAAATTTTTCGATTCAACTTTGTTGTCCCCAATTAATTATGACCTCGAGAGTATTGAATGCGAGGGTAGAAGAGGTCATAATAAAGCGTCCACTCGGGGTTAGGTTGGGAGCAGTTGCGGGTTGAAGCAAAGCAGCTGGAGACCGCATTTGTCACGCAACAACAACAATTCGTAATTAGTACACATCTAACGACACTCCATCCATTACAATATTATACTTTATTTTATTTATTTATTTATTTTTTTCGGTTGTTGTCTCGTTCACCAAATAAACAAATCACGAATTACGTCACACTTTCCTTCAATTACGACAAAAAAGTTTGGGTCGAATCTCTTTTCAAAACAAATAAACAAACTCAATTGTTTGGTTTTTTTGTGGGATTTTAATTAAATCTTTTTTTTTTTTAAAGCATAGAATTATGTTGCTTTTTTTAAAAAAAATTTAAGTGTAACAGTTAAGTTTTTATTTTTGTTATTTTAATTGCTTTTCTTACGAGCTGTGACGTCATTTGTTATTTAAGAAATTTAATGATTGAATGAAAAAGGTATTTCATGTTTTGTTTTATAAGATTTGCAAATCTGAAAACATTAAAAAGTCGTAATTTTCAATACCGGTAAGTTAAAAGTTCTAAAAAAATTTTATTTTCCTAAAACTTTCTTAATTTTCCAGAAAAGTTTATTAGTTTTCCAAAAAAAGATTTTTAACTTTTTTAAATTTCCAGAAAAAAATTCTTAAATTTTTTATAAAAAAATTGTTCATTTTCCAAAAAATTTCTTAACCTTCCTAAAACAAGAGTTTGTTTATTTTTCATTCCTAAACAAACTCATTTTCCATAAAAAATTCTTACAGTTAAGTGTTTATTTTCCTAAAACGTTTCTTTAACTTATTTAAAAATTCCGGAAATTTCCACCATTTTTTTTTTTTAGAAAAATAAGTTTCTTAAAATGAATTTCTTTGGCAGCAGCGGCGATAAGAATGAGGGAGGTAGGCAAAGGGTGTGCTTACGTCACGAACTGTGAAAGAAGAAAATCGTAAGATAAGAAAAAAGTGCGCAAATTCTCTAACTTACTAATTTTTTTTAAAAAGCCAAATTTATTATACAGTACAAAAAATTAGGTGAAAGTTTGTTAAAATAACAGATTTTCTTTTTTTTTTTTTTAAAAAAATTGGTTAAGAATTTTTGAAATTAAAAACGTGATTTGTTTATTAACTTTTTCGGTCTAATTATTAAAATCGGTGTTACGTTGCATTGAAATAGCCTTAAAATGATAATGAAATGGACGGACGGGAGAAAAAAAGCGAAAGCAACAACAAAAACTATTGTTATTTACATTTTTTCTTCTCTTTTTAAGATAAATAAAAAAGAATTAGTAAACGGAAAATGCGAATTAGAAAATTTTAAAAATACCAGTATTTTTGAATTTTTTTTAATAAATATATTTTCAAATTTTTGCATCGCATCAAAAAATTTAACTTTATGACAAATAAAATAAATCAAAAAATTTTTTTCTCCCGTTTTATTACTTTCTAGATTATTATTATTTTTATTTAAAAAAAATAGAAAATTTAAAACGAAATTTATCTAATTCGAAACCACAAAAGCAAAAAAAAAAAAAATCTTAAATTATTGTGAAAAACCTGATTGTTATACAGTACTGTTGTTATAATAATAAATCGCTGGAATTTAAAAAAAAATCTAAAACGTTGATGAAATCAAAAAAAAAAAAAAAAAAAAAAAAAAAACTAAAACAAAAAACTTTTAAATTTCAAAAAACAAATCAAAATTATTGATGTCCAAAAATCAAATAATAGACTCAAGAAATCGATTAATAAACTCAACAAACCAATTAATAAACTCGCAAAATCACTTTAATAATAAACTTTTAAAAAATCAATTAAAAAACTAAAAAAATAGATTACTAGACTCAAAAACTCGATTAATAAACGTTTTAAAATGTAATAAAAAATTACGCGGGTTTTTCGCAACATTTTCACTGATCAAAAGCGATAATGAGTGTTTTATGCAAGAGTTATGCTGGGGCGGTGGTTTCAGTTACTGCCTTCAAATACATAATTAATATTCTATTGAATTTCTATACCAAACAAAAAGAATTTAAAAAAAGAAAAATGAAATTTGACACTCATGAAAAAGGAAAAATTATTGCGAAATAAATTAAATTAGAAAAAAAAACACAACATGAACTCATTTTGTTCGTTCACATCAAAAATAAAATGTTAACACGTGTTTTTTTTAAAAAAAAGTTTATTTTGTGAAATAAAATGTTGATTTGAATAACGCTAATTTGCCTATCTTGATTTTCCTTCTCTCCGGGTGCAAAACTTATGTCTCACCCGGAAATCTGATACGTATTATATAAAAATCTCTCAATAACAAAAAATTATAATAATAAAAAAAAAAAACATAATATTTGTTGACCGCAAAAAAAAGTTAATTTGAACGTCGTAAATTTCATTCATAAATCCTAAACCATTGTGTTTTTTTTCTATTTATTATTGTTTCACATTTTTATTTGTTTTAATTACGATTATTTTTATTTTTTTTTGTTAATTGTGATCCAGATAAATTAGCAGTTAATTGCGTTGAGCTTAAACAAAAACAATCGAAATGTTATTATCTCTCTCCCTTTCTCTTTATCTTTCTCTCTCTCAACTAATTAATTATTAGCAGCCTACATTTTTATTATTTTCGACTAATTAATTGTTTTTTAATAAGCGACGAATTATTTAATTAAACCATATAGAAAATCATATTTACTAAAATTAATTTTATTCCGGTAAAACCTGCCTAAGACGGAATCGCGCAATACCCCGCTAATCGCCTATAAAAAATCCGCTTTAAACAAGTTTTCCGCTTTGGAATTATTTTAACATTGAGTTTCCAACTTTTTTTTATCCGTTCATTGAGGTTTCCGCCTTATACAGAATCCGTTTTAAACAGGTTTTTCCGCTTTAAAGCCATTTTAACGTTGCGTTTCCAACTTTCGTATCCGTCCATTCAAGTTTCCGCCTTATACAGAATCCGCGTTAACAGGTTTTTCCGCTTAAAAGCCATTTTAACATTGCGTTCCCATCCTTTTTAATGTAGTTTTATACGTTCTTACAATTTTCCGCCTTATGCAGGTTTTAATGGAGCAGTATGAGAATAAAATTAAAAATGAAAAATTACCCAAACGTGAATTTAGATAACTATTTTTTTAAAAAAAAATAAATAAATAAGTCATGCGTTAAATTATTAATTAAAACATTTAAAGCTAATAAATTTTTTTCAAAAATCCATTAAAGATGCGTATTCTTTTTTAAAAAAATTAATTTATCTAAATAATAAATTTTATATAAACTTGTAATTATTGTTTTTGAACCTTTAATTATTATTATTAAATTGATGACCTGAAAAATATTTTATATTTTTGCCAATTATTGATAAGAATTAATAATAATTGATTTATAATTGTTCATATTAGAATAATTCCTATAATAATTTTTTTTAAAAAATCAATCAATAAAAAAACAAAAAACAGCTTTTTTATATAAAAATTATCACTAAATAAACTCGATAAAATCTAATTGAAACTCTCATAAACACTTATCAAATTAAAAAAAAAAAAATGAGTCGGTAAAATGTGTTTAAACACGCTCAAAAGTAATTAACACCTCATAAAAATTAATAACAACAAACAAAAAAAAAGCACTTGCTAAATTTTTGAAATAATCGCTAATTTTATAAATACTGTAACCCTATAGTAAATACCAACTAAGCTGTTCCTCTATCAACGCAGGAAACTCAAGTGCAGTACACTCCCGCAATAATAGCGCCTCGCTTAATGGCGTTTCGCAATAATGGCGCTCTTAGAGTCCATTGTAGTAAAGTATAGTGTAAAACTCCGGCAATTATTGCACTTTTCAACGTTACATAAAATAGAACCAATAAAATCAAAAATGACTTAATAAAAAAAATTAAGTTTTGAAAATCCATTTAAAAAACAGTTTAAATTTTAGCTAATTTAACAAACACTTATTTCATATCTGCTTTCATTTTCTTCCGCTTTTTTTTTTAATTTTATCTTATTTAAAAAAAATTGTAATTGAAAAAAAAAATTTAAAGCGTTTTTTTCTCACTATCATTTTTGACTTGGAATATATTTTTTTTAATGAGCCGTAAAAGGGGGAAGACGTAATAATGATGATAATTGTTAGGTCAATGAAAGTGGTCGATGAGAAGGGGTTGGGAAAATAGTTCACGAGGATCGACCACTCTCTCTCTCTCTCTCCATCACTCTCTCTCATAGGAAAAAATAAAGCAGACGAAAAAAGAGAAGTTTCTGTTTGAGCGAAGGAATTTAGGTTGATCAAAAGAAAAAAAAATGGGAATGTTACAGTAGCCAAATGACAATAATCATGCGGACTGTGAACTTCTACACTGCACGTGACCAATTCGCTTGACCACAACTGACCACTTCATCCATACACATGCGCGATTCTCTGTACCCCACCGAAACATTAAAAAAAATAATTATATACGGCACATAGGAAAAATTAATAATAGGCAATAAAAAAAGAAATTTCAGATATCTTCATTTTTAATCCATTTTTTTTTCTCAAATATCGACCACTTCCGCTTTTTTTTTTTCTTTTTCAGAATTAAAGACGAAAGTTAAAATTATTTTAATGCGAGAGAAAAAAAATTGCAGTTTAAATTTTTCGTTATATCGAAACTAATTTTGGTTGAAATTAAAATACGGTACATGTAATTCCAAAATTTTAAGTAAACGATATCTTAAAATTTGAAATAGCAATATTGCGATAGTTTGTGAAGCTAAATTTCGTTATATTGAAGCTACTTTTCTGTAAAAGTCCAATACCGGTTTCAACCAAAAAATTCGTTATAACGAGAAAGTGCATTATAAAATACTGAAAAAAGAAAAATTTCTCGTTTTATTAGTATAAATAAATAGTAAAAACATTTTTGGTTAATACTAACTTAAAATTTGAAAGCGGAAATGCGCTAAGCAAAAACAAAAAATAAATAAATAAATGTAAAAAAAAAAATAATAAAAAAAAAGATTAGGATTATAATAATAATTTTTAATAAATAACATCGATTTGAGCGATATTATAAACGTGACAAGTGACATCACGATGGAGGAAATGACACACGATGACGTCGCACATATTTACTACTACGCGGTACTCCATATATTATACGAATATTATAAAACTATATCAAAAAATTAAATCACAACCACTTTTTTTAGCTTTTTTTTTATAAAGAGAATTTTTAAGCGAAAAATAAAAAAAGAAGAAAATTTAATAATTTCTTTTGTATTTTGAAGAAAGATTTAAATTTCGACCTATTTTTATTTTTTTCTTGCTTCTTTTTTTTTTCCAAAAAAGAAAAAAATTATTTTTTTTTGGATTATTGTTTTCGTTTTTCACTTGTTTCGTCGCTTTTCAAACACAAAATCATGCTAACATACGAAAGAGAAAGGACAGAAAAAAACAAAACAAACAAACAATTAAGTTGCGAAATAATCTATTTTTAATTGATTTTTTTTTCCTTAATATAATCACAAGTACGGTACATTTAATATTTGCTAATTTTCAATATGTCCGTATGACGTCATCGATTATTATAATAAACAATAAGAAGATTTTAATATGTTCTTAGTGGGGTTTCATAATTATTATGTCCCTAGACATAATATGACTCTGTGTCCCCAGAGACTAAAAGCCTGTATAATAAGCCCGCTTATAGTGCGCGCCACTTAAATAGAAAAAAATTTTTAAAAAAATTTAATTTCAAATATAGGAATTTAAAAAATTGTGAACTTTGTGGGCAGTTTTTTCATGCCAATTACAGTATGCATGCAAAGTAAACCAAAAAAAAAAAAATTGGATTAAAAAAATATTTTTGAGTAAATGTTTAATTTCCCTAAGAAAACACTTACTGGTAATTACATTTTTAGCATTTCCCGATTATAGTGCGATCCCGCTTATAGTGCGAATTTTTTTCGGTCCCTTGAATCGCACTATAAGCGGGTTTCACTGTAACTATTATAAATCTTTTCTATCCCAAAAATAAAAATCCTCTCTGTCTCTCTCTCTCTCTCTCCCTCATTCCACTCAATCGATGAGGAGTACGGTAGAGATGGAGGATGGAAAGGATAAGGATAATAATTATTATGAATGTTGTTTTGGGTGTGGATGAGGTTTGTATTGAAGTGAGAAAAAGAATCTCCATTTCGCATCTCTTCAACGCTTTAACAGCCAAAACGATAATAATAATAATTGTTATCGATCACTCTTCAAAATCAAAAGAGTGGCAAATGTATAGGGAGTGATAGAGAGTGGGAGTGATTGATAAAGAGTGGGAGTGATTGATAAATAGTGGGAGTGGGGAGTAGAAGATGTTAAAATTATTATGTTTATTCTTCTATTCAATGTTCGCAAATGCTGAAAATAATGCTGCAGCTAAAAAAAAAAAACAACACTTAAAATCTCGATACAGCGAAAAAGCACCGAAGTAACAAAATTATCCGGGTACATGAATAACGAATTGCCTGAAAGTACTTTAAAAAAATTTTTTTTTTCGTTACACCGAAATTAATATTTAAAAAAAATGTCTATTGATTGATTTTTTTGTTACACGCAATAAAATGAATTTTCGATAAATTTCGTTATATCGATATTTAACGAGGGTATTTATCACGTTATATAAAATGTAATGCAAAATAAAGTGTTTTACTTCCTATTTTTATTTTATTTTTCGAGTGAAAAAATAAATAAATAAAAGAAAGAAAAACTAAAAAAAAAAAAAAGATGTGAAATTTGCTTAGTTGTGTTTTCTCTCACTTTGTTTGTGCTGTGTTTAGCCCACCCCACCCAACACGCAAATAAAAGAGCAGACGATAGTATAGAAAGAGAGATAGAGAGGGAGAATAAGAGAGAGAGAGAATATTGGTTAGTGGGTTATGAAACGCCCAAAAAGAGCGTTTTTGATACCGTTGTTCACTTTTTATTTAATACACAATGTAATGAATTCCACGAGTGTTTTCTCCGCGCATTAATAACACTCATAAATACCTTTCAGAATATCATATACTAATTAAACCTCTCATTAAAAAAATTCTTGCGTGAAGATTACGCATGCGCCAACATTTTTCAACAATTTTATTAGCTTTAATAATTTTTTTTTATTATTGATTTCCACGTAATTAGAATTCAGTATAACGAAACCATCTCTTTAACGAAATGACCTGTTTAACGAAATGCGATGAATGCATTAAAACTTGTCATTCGTAAATGAACTTAAACGTAAATTAAAATTCAGTATAACGAAGTTAGCGATATAACAAAATATGCTAATATGTCTGAGTTGTATAGAGATTCCCATGCAAATTGAAGTTCAGTATAACGAAATAATGACTAAAACGAACTGATCGATACAACGAAATGCGTTAATGGTTGAGTTTTATAGAAATTTCTATGTAAACAAAGATTCAATACAGTGTACATTTATAGCAAAATGATCAGTATAACGAAATGTGTTTATAAGTCCCTCATGTGTATGGGGATTACCGTGTAAATTTAGATTCAGTGATAAAGAAACGATCGGTATAACGAAATTTATTTCAACAATTTTTGCTCTTAATAAAACAAAAAAATTAAACTTAGATAAAATTTTCTTCGAACGAGATTATCTTTTAGAACAATATTAAAAGATTTAATCCAAACATTAAAAAATAAGAATCTGCGCATGCGCCATAAATTAAGTCTGATTCTCCAAAACTTCTTAATTTGCTTTAAGAAGAACCTAAAATCCAAGTGTGAAAAACTAGATAAGTGGAATTGGTAGCAAAAAAATATTAAACTTACCACTTTATTAACTCCCATAAATTCTTAAAATAAAATATTAATCACACAAAAGATTTTTTTTTTCAACAACAAAAAAAAACGTACCGTAAATAAAATATGAAAAATAAAATTATGTTATCAAATAAATAAATTGGATTTTATTTACCTAATTTTTTTTATTTTATTTTTTATATTACGGTAGTTGTTTGGCTACTGCGGCTCCACCTATCGTTGGGAGGGATAGAGGGAAGGTTTGAGGGGGTTTACGACTAATAAGAAAGAGGTTGGTGACGTCACGAGACGATTTTTTGTTTTGTTTTGTTATTGTTGATGGGTTGTTGGGTATAAATAGCGGCGAGTGGCAATGCAAACGTATCATTAGTCCATCTTCATTCACTCGACGCAAACCACTTCCACCAACAATACACAACGAAAATGATGAAGGTAAAACATTTTAGAATAAATTATTTAATATGCTTATTAAAATTTCTCTCAAAAATTAAAATTAATAATTTTACTTTTGTTTACGTTTGAAATTTATTATTAAATTTTATTATTGCTAATTTTTAATCTGAATTTAGCTTAAAAACACCATTTCCAAATTTTGTAAATTTTTTAAAACTCAATTTCGTTATACTGAATATTATTCTTGTCTTTTTTTTTTATTTATTTCGTTAATATTGAAACTTTTATTTTATTCATTGTATTTTTTTTTTTTTTTTTTGTAATAGGTTGCTGTTGCCCTCTGTTTGTTCGTTTCTTTGGCCGTGTCCTATCCCATGCCAGGAAAATATGGCGGTGGTGGGGCACCCGTGTACAACGGAGGTGGGGGATACGGTGGGGGAGGAGGAGGAGGATACGGTGGGGGATACAATGACGTAAGTTACAACCAAATAATAATAATTCAATGCATTTCTTATTCCACTTTAAATACCCCATATCATTTGGTGCTATTAGCCAAAGATTAAAAAAGTATTATAAGTAATCCGAGTCTGCATTTTACTTATAAAAGTGATCAAAATTTGAATTTTATTTATTAAAAATAATCCGAGTCACAGTTTTTTTTATAAAAGTGATCCGAGTTTAAACATTATTTATAAAAGTGACCCGAGTCACAATTTTACTAATAAAAGTGATCCGAATCTGAATTTTACTCGTAAAAGTGGTTTAAGTACAATAATATTGTGACTCGAATTATTTTTTATAAGTTACAATTACAAAAGGGTTTAAATATTATTTATAAAAGTGATCCAAGTCAAAGTTTTATTAATAAAAGTGATCCGAGTCTGAAGTTTACTTATAAAAAGTAATTCGAGTCACAATTTTAATTGAATCACATTTCTAAGTAAAATTCAGATTCTTATCACTTTTATGAGTCACAATAATTATTACTATAAAAGTGATCCGAGTCTGAATTTTAATAATAAAAGTGATCCGAGTCTGAATTTTAATAATAAAAGTGACCCGAATCTGAATTTTACTAATAAAAGTAATCCTCGACTGAATTTTACTAATAAAAGTGATCCGAGTCTGAATTTTAATAATAAAGTGATCCTAGTCTGAATTTTACTAATAGGCCTAAAAGTGATCCGAGTCTGAATTTTAATAATAAAAGTGATCCGAGTATAAATATTATTTACAATTATAAGTGATCCTAGTCACAATTTTACTTATAATAAAAATTATAAAATTAAACTTTAAAATCTTATCTTTTTTAAACGTCTTTTAAAATGAGCAAAACCGGACTTATCCGCTTGTTGTACTCCCTTTCTATTGTATTTTCGTAATAATAACTGTTCTTCTCGGAGCATCTAAAATGTTTGTTTTGACCGCGAATAGTATTCCGAGCCCCGCGACTACCGCTTCAACTACTACGTGAACGACGACTACACGTACAACCACCAGACGAGGAACGAGAACAAGTACGGCAACACGGTGACCGGTCAGTACACGCTGGTGGAGCCCACTGGTCAGCTGCGAGTGGTGGACTACATCGCCGACGACTACGGCTTCCGGGCCAACGTACAGCACCAGCCCAACTACCAAAACAAAGCCTACTAACTCTCCATCCATCCACACATAACGAAGAAAAAAAGAAAAAAAAAAAGAAAGAAAGAAAAAACTGACCGAAAAAAATGACCATTCACTCATCTCTACTTCCGAAAAAGAAAAAAACCGAGGATTAAATTAGAACTGAAAATCCCAAATTATGTAAAAAATTTAAATTTTGTGTTTATATTATAAGAGGAGTTTTAATTAAACTGGATTAACGAGATCGAAAAAAATGCGCATGCGCAAATATAGCTGAGTAAGTGATTAACATACTTTTTTTTAGTGAGTTTTTCTTTTCTTTTTTTTTTTCTAATAATTTTTTTTTTAATTTAATTGTTATTTATTTCTTTTCTCTTAATGACGTCATCTCTCTCTGTGATGTCACTTAAGAAGAAGAGAGCAAAAAAGCCTATCACAATGTTATTATTATAAATTATTATTATTGTTGTTTTTTTTTTTTTTTCTCGAATAATTTTTGTATTATTTTTCATGTTTTTGTGGTTATTATTATTTTTTTGTTTTTTTCATGTCAAATCTCAGTTGATGAATAAAAATGTTGTTATTGTTTCCTGTTAAATATTTCGTGATATTTCCGTTTTATTTTAATTAATTATACGGTAATTAAATGTTTTTTAATCGCTGTTCGTTGACTTTGAATTAATTTCTTCAAAAAAGTCATTTACTCTTCCATTTGAAATTAATGAAAGAAATATAAATACAGTAATAAGAATTTTCAAATGCAAAAATTTTAAACAATTTGTTTAAATTAATTTGTTATCTAATAAAAGTTTCCGGAACTAATACATTATTTTGTTGTAATAGAAAAAAAAATTGTGTTTAATGTCTTAGTTCCGGTTCGAAAGTTTTATCTTAAGCTTTAGCTTATTCAAATTTAAAAATAACCACAACAGAAAATTTTATCTAAACCAATAATAATTGTTGCTCGAAAGATTAAACCAGAATTTATTTGCATTATAAATTTTTTTGTTTAAATGTTTTTGGAGTAAAAATATATTTTTTTAACGTTGGAATTTAAATGTGGTTTTCAAAAAGACGAAAGTAGAAAAATTAAACAAAAAGGAAATTTTGGGTTTACTTTTTCATAACAAAAAAATTGAACAAATTGATCTTTTTTTTTTTTTTTTGGCTAGCACTTAATTTCAGACAAATTAAGTTCTAAAATAGTAAATTTGTACGGTCATATAGGCAATTTAGTTTTAATATACTGTATTTGAGTTCTAAAAATAAAGTAAAGTTCTAAACGAGTTAAATTCTACATGTGTAAAATTTTCAATGAGAAAGAAACATCTAAAAGTGTAATTCTAAGATTGTAAACATTTATACTGTACGAGTAACGTTGTAAAATTATTTAAGTTCTAAAAAAAGTTATAAATGAGTTAGCTTTAGAAAATTCTAAAACTGTAATTCTAAAACGTTAGTTTTAAAACAATAATTTTTTTTTTTTTCATTTTAAGAAGAGACAAAAAAATTCTTAAAAAATTAAAACATCAAAGTTATAAAAAAAATTTCAGAAAGAGTAAAAGTAGAATGAGGGAAATTTTGGAATCTAAATGTTCTAAAAACAAACAAAAAAAAAGTGAAAAATTGTATAAGTGTAGAATTCTATTAAAATGAAAGTTCAAAGCGAAAACAATTCTAAACGTGTTAAGTTCCAAACAAATCAAAAAAAAAAAAAATGTACGGTATAAAATTTGATGTTAATTCATAACTTCACGGCAAAAAAAAAAAATTTCGTTACACTGAAAACAGTCATTTTAATACATTACTCCGTATTTACTGGCGTTAAAAAAACGCCCCCGTCTATAAGGCGCACAAAGGCTTTCAAAGTTAAAAAATTGAAAAACCAAACACCTTCCATTATAATTTTATAAAGCACTTTTGATTATAAGACGTACGCAAATCTCAGATGTCTTAAACCGTAAAAAAAAGTGTGTCTTAAACGCCAGTAAATACCGTACGCATAATTTTTAAAATGCTAACCTTAAAAATGTTTGGGTACCGTATTTTTATTACCATTAAAAATTGAATTAATTATTAAAAAAATCAGATGTGCAAAAAGTATTTTTGATGCACCGGTACTAAACGAAAATAATAATTGTGCACAAAATAAAAGCTATAAATTTGTTTTTAAGTTACCCGGTAATAAAACAAATTTCATTTTTTTAGTTATAAAATCGAAAAATCGGGGAATAAAATTTAGTTCCAAAATTTTTAACAAAAATTGAAAATGCACTTTTTTTCTGAGAAAAGAAAAGGTGTATTTTTTGTGTGTGTTATTTGAATGTTGTTTTCTTCTCACTTATTGTTTTTCTTTTTATTATGTATTTAGAGTCGGAATAACACTATTGTTGCCGCAGCAGACGAAAAATATTTGCACAAGTAAAAAGAAATTCGCTTCTTTTTATCCAAATAATAAAAAAATAAAATAAAATTGGGTAAATAATTCATATCATGTTAATGCGAGATTCAAATGTGACCCATAAAATAAAAGTATATAAAGAGCGGACGACATCGATCACCGTCGTACAACATCATCATCGTCGTCTCGAGAAAAACATCGACAAACGCTCAAAAATAAAATAAAAAATGTCGTTGTTTACGGTCAGTTTGATTTTGCCTATTTGTATTTTAATTAATGAAATTGTTTTTGTTTTGCTTTGAAAGGTGCTGGCTGCGTTGTGCGTGGTGCTACAAGTGTTGGGGGCCCACTCGGCTGTCTACTACCCAGCCCCACCTCCCTTGGCCTTACCCATTCAGTCAGGATATCAACAGCAGCAACCGTACGAAGTACAAAATAACATCGAAATAATGTTAAGAAAGCTAATTAGTACTATACTAATAATTAAGACGTGTAGTTATAGTTCATTGGAAAATCATTCCAACTTTTTTAGTAACAAAAAAAAAAAAAATTGGGGGAAAAAAACTTACAACCAAAAAAATATATTTTTTAATGAAGAAAAAAAATAGCATGGAAAAAACTTTTATCCAGGTAGTTTATTGGAAAAAACATGCCAACTTTTTTAGTACCGGTAACAAAAAAAAAAAAAATTTGAAGAAAAATAACAAACAATTTTTAAAACAAAACAAAACAAAAATTTAGGGAAGTAAAAAAATAGCGTTAAAAAAACTTTATCCAGGATGTTTATTGGAAAAAAACATTCCAACTTTTTTAGTAACAAAAACAAAAAAAAAATTTGGGGGAAAAAAACAAATTTTTAAAACAAACAAACAAAAAAATTTAAAGAAGAAAAAAAAAATACTGTGGAAAAAACTATATACAGGTACGGTAGTTTATTGGAAAAAAAACATGCTAACTTTTTTAGTAATAAAACAAAAAAAAAATTTGGGGGAAAAAAACAAAACATTTTTAAAACAAAAAAAAATTTCAAAGAAGAAAAAAAATAGCGTGGAAAAAACTTTATCCAGGTTCCACCGTGATTTATTTTATTACGGTATAAAAGTAATCGAATTGTATTTTAGGATCGGGATTACAAGTTCGCTTATGCGGTGAACGACGAAGCTTCGTACAACCAGCACAGTCGAGAAGAAAGCAAGTACGGGAACACGGTGAGCGGTCAGTACACCGTCTTGGAGCCCAGTGGTCAGTTGAGAGTAGTGAAGTACGTGGCCGACGAGAACGGATTCAGAGCCCAAATAGAAAAACAACTCAACGACTACGCAGCAGCCCCCGTCGCACAACACAAACCTCAATACCCCACAACTTACAAACACTAAGAATTATATTGTAAAAAAAAAAGTATTATTTATTATTTAAACTTATGAGTGAAATGTTTTTAAAATTTATGTGTGCTGTTTGCGTTTGAAAATCGATAATCTAAAAAAATGTAATTTATTTTTTATGTTAACTGTTTGATCCAGATAAAAATTTGGTAAATAAAAACCAAAAAAAAAAAACCTCAAAAAACTTTGTGATTAATAAAAATAAAAAAAAATCTGAAATGTTACTCAATTTTATACGAGTGAAATAAAAACTGATCTCCGGCAGCTAAATGGTGTAAATCTCGAGCATGCCGGACTCTCGTCAATATAAAATATCACAGAGTTTGATCCTTAACTTTTTCTTATAATCATAATTTCCCCCGATTAAGCTTTAGACGCTAATTTCTAAACTAGAAAACGAATTGGTTCAGGAATGTTAATGCTAAAATGTTTTCCTAAGCAATCGCCGAATTAAGCTCGTTTCGTCATGAGCTTAATTTTTTACGCACGAAATAATAAATAACTGCTCACTCACCAAATTCAAGACCTCCAGTTCTGAATACCGCTTCCGAACGCTAATTAAGGCGGCAAATATCTAATAGAAATATAATATCGTAAGTTATTAAATGCTTTTGAAACTTAATTGTTTAATCTACAAATACAATACCTAATAATTGGGAATTCTTCGGTTTCGGATTTCAGTTTCCCATTATTTTGCTTTAGATAATCGAGCAGATCAGATCTATAATAGAAATAAAATTAATAACACGCATTCTTACTGATCTCCAGCAGTTTTCCGACAAATCAACGAATCGTGCCATAAAAGTTTATTAAATTTACATGCATAAATTTAAAATGTAGGCTTACCTTTCGTTTCTTTTAATTTTCAAGTTCCCCAAACTGCAGTCGCTTAATTAAGCCCGAAACGTCAGCTGATTTATGATCAAATAAACAACTCATCGCTGAACCGAGCACACGTTCCCACTAGCCTCAATGTTTTCAAACGCGTTTATCTCGTCAATTCCAGTTTTTTAAACGGCACTTAACACAGCTAAATCCTATCAACAGTTACACAACATTAGCTTTGAAATTAATAATAATTAGTCTTAAAAATAACACAACTATTTACAGCATTATGAGGAATTACAAAGCAAATCAAAATCTATCTAGAAAATTTCTCTCGAAAAACGGGTCTAATCCAATAGGAATAATATTGCACTAAAACCGCTTTTCCAGCATAATTTATTTGTATAATATGTTACTTTGTATTTTCTCAAATATCTACAAGATAACACTGTATACCTTTATCTTCCTTAGTAAATGCATGTAATACGACTGCGAGTCCACGTCAACATGAAACACTTTGATATAGTGTATAAATCCATACCAAATTATCGTAAATCAACAAGAATCAAAATCTTAATAAGGCATACAAAACTAATATAGTAATTATAAATCTCGAAATTATTCAATTAATCTACCATGAACGCTTCCGATCACTTTCTAGCTGATTTCCTCTAGGTAATCGAGTTTACGTATAGCATAATTATCTAAAATAAATTAATACCGTTAATAAAAAAACATTGAACTACAGCAATATTTTGTACGAACAAAATACATGTCAGAAAACTTCCTTTACGTTACCAGTAAAAAAATACATTAGATTTTACATTACGTAATTCTCAAACAAGCTAAAAGAATTATATCATCGTTTTCATTCATAAATTAATACCTTTCGTTTCTTTAATCAATCGATGACCTTGAACATTTCATCTCACGTTACTGAACGTTGATCAAATATTACGTCAAAGATGAATCTTCCATTAATTTGTACGGTTTTGTATCCCCTCTAAAATACGAAACATTATATCGTTGCTGTTTTCGAAAAATATTCACTACTGATAATAATAATTTATACCTGTCGCTTGCATAATCAAAAAATGACCTTCACCATACATTGATAGGCTTAAACATTTCAAAACATAAGGCATAACCTCGATAACACGCCACCTAATAGTAAATTTAATTTTAACATATTTAATCCTCAAAAACAATAACTGTCCTAATTTAAATCGTATACCATTTACTTCTTCCATAATCTTCAGGCTATAAATCCACCGAATTCGTACACATTGCGTTGATCAAACGTAGCCACTATTCAAAATCATAATACTATATTATTTGATCTGTACTACAATATAATTAACGTGAAAATGTAAGCCTACCTTTCATTTCTTTTAATTTTAGATACTGTATATCATGTGAAGTCCCCAAACTGCAAAAGCGCCTGACTAAGTTCGAATCATAACTCCTTGCTCTAATCATCAGCGTTTCTAATGAGCAAATAAGTAACACGTCGTTGCATCAGGCTCAAGTTCCCACTAGCCTGGAGGTCAAAATAGCTTTTATTCTGATCCAAGTTAACGAATTCGCTTCTTCATATAAGGCTTATAAGCCAATCACAATCCCGTTTCTGGACATCCTTTAACACAGCTAAAACCGATCAACAGTTAAACAACATAATTATTAATTAGCCTTGAAAATTATAATTATTAATCTCAAAAATATCTATAATAGGCTAGGCTATAATAGTCATAAGATGCAAAGCAAACCAAACTTTATCCGAAAAAATACTCTCGAAAAACGAGTCTAATCCAATAGGAATCAAATCGCACTAGACCTACTTTTCGAGTATGTGACTTTCTATCTTCTGGTATATCTACAAAACTATCTACTTAAGGCTCGTGTTAATTTACTGAACCGGTACACTAATTTTTGTATAATTTCAGTATTCAGGATCATCACGATCATTTGTACCACGATTCTACCAAAAGTTAACTACCGGTAAATAAAATTCACCAAACCTTCGATTAGTAAAATCATCTTATTAACTTAACATTTCTTTGGCGCTTGGACCTACTATTTTCATTGTAAATGCATACCCCTGGCTTCCTTAGTAAATTATATGTCTGCGAGTAGTCTTCATGTCAAAATGAACCACTTTACGCATGTTATGTATAAATCCATTCCAAATTATATCAGCAGGAATGTAAATCTTAATAAGGAGAACATAATTAATTTAGTGATTCTAAATCTCGAAATTATTCAATTAATCTACCAACACTTCTGATCATGCACTTTCCTGATTTCTTCTGGATAGCCTATTAGAGTTCATCTTTAGCACAGCTATAAAAAAATTATTACCGTTAGTAAAAAAAAAACATATTGAACTACTGTACAGCATTGTGCAGACAGATCGAAGAAAAACCAATGTCATAAAACTTCCTTTCTATCATCATTGTCATTCATAGATTTATATAATATTACCTTTGCTGTCTTTAATCAATCGATTTCATTTCACGTTAAAGCGTTGGTCGAATAACGTCAAAGATGAAACTTCCATTAACTTTTTCGATATTTGATCCCCTCTAAAATGCGAAGCATTATATCGTTATTTTCATAAAATTTCATTATTGATAATAATAATTTATACCTTTTGCTTGCTAATAATCAAATGATGACGTTCCCCATAAAACACTTCAAAACATGGGCTTGCGGTATTGACTCAATGAAACGCCACCTACAAGTTAAATTTAGTTTTAACTTAAAATTAACATGGTATTTAATCCTCAAAAGCAATGAGGTGCACACATATCCTAATTTAAATCGTTTACCATAATATGTTTCTTTCGTAATCTTTAGACTATTCGATCACTCAATTTGTGCACATTGCGTTGATCAAACTAAGCCACTCCCGATCACTTTCCCCGACTTCTTCTGGATAATCGAGTTCATCTAGATTCTAATAAATACCTTTCGTTTCTTTAATGACCTTGAAAATTCCGTACATTTCTTTTCACACTGCAAAATTTGATGGAATGCCTCCAAGGATAAATCAATCATTAATTTTTAAGGTATTTGATCGCTTCTGAAACACGCACTACATAAATATCGTTATTTCTTTTCATTAACTTTAAATACTGTTGATAAAAATCTATACCTTTTGATTGCTTAATTAAATGATCACACCACATTTCAAAACATTCGGTGTTGGCTCGATGAAACGACACCTAAAAGTTTATGTTTAATTTTAACGTGATATTTAATCCTCAAAAGCACAAAAATCCTAATTTAAATAGTTTACCATTCGTTGCTTTCATATTCTGTTTTAAAGGTAATTCACTCAATATTATTTGGGCACATTACGGTTATCGAACGCAGCCACTATAAAAAAAACCATAACACTATTAAAACTTATATTAATTAATTGATAAACTATTTAACCTTCATTACATGTTATGTTTAATAACATTAAGCGTAAAAAGTCGTTTCCAGACATTTCTCGATGAAAATCGCACATTTCAACGCACTCAGTTGAGTTGTATTTAGCTGAACACCATTAAAATATACTAAACTTTTCAAATACAGTATAATACGTAAATTGCCTATAAAAATATGCATTAGTTTATACATTATTCTTAACTAAAAATTATTTACCCGGTAGATTCACACTACGTTTCTCAACCTTTCGTAACCTTGAATATTTTTCAATCATCACTGCTATGATTGAATTCCACCAAAGATGATTCTTACATTAATTGTCACGCTATTTGATCCTCACTAAAAATAATACAAGACATTATATTATCTAACCTACAGTATCATAAAATTGCAATACATGTACAGTACTGTGAAAAATAATGTATACCTTTACTTTGACTTTCCATAATCCATCCAACTAATAAAGTAATGTTGATCACCATAATGTAAAACCCATTACACAAATACCAAACAGGTGTATACTTGACCGACAAAACGCCACCTAAAAGTTAAACTCAATTTTAGCATGATATTTAATCTTCGGTGTGCACAATAATATAAGTTACATTAAATCGTTTACCGTTATTTTCTTTTAATTATGAAACTGCGGCCTCCATAATATTATTCGGTATCCTCTGTCAATTCACATTTGTGTTGCTGGAACGTAGCGGCGCCTTCAAACATAACATTATTGAAACTTATTTTAACTAGTAAACTATTTAATTCTCAATAGAATGTATGTTATTACAATTTATCGCCATTAGCATTAACTTTATGGTTCGTTTCCACCGTTTGTCAATGAACATCAACACTACCAATGCACTCATGCAACTGAGTCAATTCGTATTTTGCGGGACGTCTTCAAAATACACTAAAAAAATTAATTATCACATTATTAAATAATCACACAATTACGAAGTGTGCTATAATAATTATCTAAAACCGTTTTTATACCGTTAATATATTTCTTTAGCTGCGTTTTATATCAGAAGTTGTGGTGGTATGTACTTTATTATGAAAAACCTTGGCTTTTGGCATGGTAACCCACTCGAGTACTTCGATCGATCGTACAACTTAAGCTGAAGCACTATAAATATAAACGTATAATATGTTATACATTGAAATACATAATCTGTAGGTCATACTACAACTATTTGCTATCAGTTTATACCCATTTATATCTTTAATAAAGTAATATTAAAATGAATTTGACGATCTTCAATTTTCAACAATGAGTTCCTGATGCTAGGACGCTATCGTTGAGGCTAAACAATACGAAATTTTAATATTCAAACATTTTTAAATTAATATAGACAATCGGAATAATAACTACAGTAATTATAATTTACCTTTCGTTGATGTTTCTTTGGAAATTTGCTAAAGTTTGTAGCGTCGGTCGTTCTTTTTCAACTTTACCACCGCGCCCGGGATCAGCTGTGACGCCGATGACGTCGCCGTAGGATTTACTGTAAATCTTTTGTTCGTGCAAATCTTCAACGTTAAATCCTACAATAGAAATCAATGGCACGAAATTCAAAATAATTATTAATAAAAACATCGAATAATAATTATTATTATTACAAAGTCATGTAATTATTTTTTAAAATTTTTTTTTAATATTATTGCAAAAAATAAATGATTGATTTCTGTACACAAAAAAATCGACCAAATAATCTCCAAGAACGTATAAAAACGTAATACTGTACTGTAATAATAATTTTAATTAAAAAAAAAACACCCAAAATCTCAATAGGAAAATCAATAATAATTTAAAAAATACCATTATAAGTTTAACAAAAAAATTTAATAAATAAAACTTGGAAAAGCAAAAATAAAAATGGTTAAAATTCCCCCAAACAAACACAATAAAAACTGCGAATAATCGAAAACCAATAATAATATTTTTAAAAATGCTTTAAAAATAACAATAATATTTTTGTAAGGGCTTTAATCGCTTTCAAAATCTACTTTCCCCACCCTCAAAATGCCCCATTCAATTTCCTACACAATAAATGTTATCCTTTTCGGAGGAGAGATATATAAAATTAGCCCAGTCCAGAAACATATTAACCATGTAGTAAACACGAGAACAAGACCGCATTCATCACGTGTCAAAACCGCGACGACACCTTCAAGAAGAATAAGAGGCCCTTTCAACCCTGCTACAAATGCTCCCTCCCTTTGCTTGTAGAAGGACCCACCAGAGATAATGTCAGTTTGCAAACATTGGGACACCTCGCGCATTCAGCTGTCTCCTCCGACCCAAAAGGAGACAAAAAGAAAGGTGGCCCTTACTCCGAGCTCAAAAAGGTGACAAAAGAAGGCCCTTAGCAAAAAAAAAAAGAACCATTCTTTGTGCGCTGGATAAACGAACACGTTTCGCTTCTTTTGGCTGAAACGTAAATATTTTGAAAGAGTCAGCGCGAAAGATGACACTTCATATGAGACACAACGCACACGGAGAGTGACAGTGAGTGTGAGCTTTGACACGCGGTGACAGCTGTGTTTTTGATGGACACTTTTACAAAATCATTTCTACGTGGGCTAATTTTCCATCAGCGCCATCGACTATATTATATGGAGAAAAAAAAAGAATTCTTTAGAGTTTTTATTACAAGACGAGATAACGGAATGGGAGAGACAGAGATTGCGTTACACGGCGCTGTTTGGACAAAATGTTCAACAAGTTTTGAAAAACAAAATATCTTTACTCGTCTTACAACGAAATGTTTTTCAATACTGTAAAAATATATAATAATTTGCGTGTACAGGGTGTGCGGGAAAAAAACGACCCCCAACTCAATGAGTATAAAATCCTTTTACTGATCGAAATATTTGAAGGGCCTTTTTTTAGCATTAAATAGTTCTATAGGATGTTTGTTGGATGACGGTAGTTTTGAAACATGAATAAATCAGTCGAATTTTAATGAAAATGAATTATTTTATTTATATTTACATTAATTAACACCTCCCATTTAATACTAAAAAATTTTTTTTGGAATATGACCTCTACAACTGAGTCGGCACGTGTAAACGTGCTCACTTTGACGGCTAAAGCTTTTGCTGACTTCCAACCTGCAGCTGCCGACTGCATCTCGGCACGTGCCGGCATCTACCGTAGGATTAATAGAAATTTTCTCGAGCAAATTAACACGTGCCGACTCAGTTGTAGAGGTCATATTCTAAAAATTATTTTTTATTATTAAATGGGAGGTGTTCGTTAATGTAAATTTTAAAAAAAGTAATTTATTTTCATTAAAATTCGACTGATTTATTCATGTTTCAAAACTAACGTCATCCAACGAACACCTTATAATATTTTGTTCTTAAACCATCCTCTTCCGGCCTCAACACCAGTATTATACCCACTCACTATGTCCCGGCCCTTAGCCCCTGGATAATAATATAATTTCCGTTCCTATTTTGAACAGCTGTTTCTCTCGTTTTGATGGAAAACTAAAGTTTTTTTTTAAACCAACAAAAACAAAACAAAAAAAAAATAAGCTTTATTTTTTTTTACCTAAAAATCAGAGCAAAAATGAAGCTGAATGAGGGGGCGTGTCTCGGTGGGCCTGAATGACGTTTGGGGGCGTGTTTTTCTAAAGTTAAAGGAATGAGGAACAATGTTTCATCATCATCGTCGTCCTCGTCGTCGTTAAATAAAAAAAAATAAACGTGTTATTTTTCTCGCATTGTTTTATTTCAAACATATACTTAACGTCGCAGCCACTCAACTTTTTAGTTAAAACACAACTTTTTTCTAGAATAATATAATCAAAAGAAAGAAGGAAAAAAGAAAAAAACCTTTAATCATACTCCCTCGCACAACGCGGTCAGGACAAGATGTAGCAACACTGGGCCCTCTGCACAAGGACACACAAAATAGGGTTTACTAATTCTCGCCTCACCAAATAAGAACAGTTACTGTTTTCATAGATTAGTGAATGTATTTGAGGTTTAGTAGAGGTTTTTTCAAAGTTTAGTAAGCGTTTTTTTCAATGTTTAGTAAGCGTTATTTCAGAGATAGGTTTTAGTACAAATTTAATGCAGTACATCCCGTAAAAACATTTTGAAAAGTAAAAATAAAAATGGATGAAAAAAAGTACCAAAAAAGCAAATTTCAAAAAAAACCTCCTCCATATTTACCATCTTTAAAATGGTTTAAAAAATTATTTTGAAAAACTGAATATTTTTACGATGAAATATTTAAAAAAAATCTTTTGGGCAATTTATGCACCGAACTAAAGCTGGTGGCACATCCGTTCTTTAATGTTGCGAGGACGCACTTTTTAAACAATTAATAAATCAGTCAAATGTTAATGAAAATAAATTATTTTTTTAAATTTACATTCAGCAACATCTCCGATTTAATAATAAAAAACATTTTTTGGAAGATGACCTCTACAACCGAGTCGGCACGTGTTAATTCGCGCACAAAAATTTGAGGAAATTTGCATAATAGCCGAGATGCAGTCGGTAGGGGCAGGCTGGAAGTCCGCAAAAGCTTCAGCAGTCAAAGTAAACGCGTGAGCACGTTTGCACGTGCCAACTCAGTTGTAGAGGTCATATTCCAAAAAATGTTTTTTATTATTAAATGGGAGGTGTTAATTAATGTAAATCTAAAAAAATAATTAATTTTCATTAAAATTCCACTGATTTATTAATTGTTTAAAAAGTGCGTCCTCCACGGGACATCTTTTATTTCCACTTACTTCGTGCTTAATAATAATACTCGTAAATGATTAAAAAGTGTTAGTTACGGTTTGGTTAAGTGTTTATCGCCCTTTAGTGAGTATACCCCTTACTAATGTGGGAGCCCCAAACTTTTTCCTACTTCTCTCGTGATAATAATAACAATAATAAAGAAGAGTCCCTCGCGTAACGCGGTGGCCGTATTAAGGGTAAAGAGTAATTTATTTGTATTTCGAGCGCGTAAAACGAGGGCGTGAGAGCGATAGAACGAGGGAGTGATGGAGAGAATCGTTTAAATCAATTTCCAGCAGTTTTTATTTTTTTATTTTATTTATTTATTTTTTTAAGGTTTTTTTGCGGGAAAAGAAAACAAGAGAATTCTCACGCGAAACAAAGTGGAATGTCATTGGTTTTAATTGAAGAAGGTGGCGGCCGCGGCTGACACTTTGACACCTAATCACCCGCGCAGCCAACGCTAATCACTACCTGTGTTGGCCGCAACACTAAACTTTACACCTCAACTACTAAACTCAACTTCAGCTGTGTTTTTGCTCCACTCAATTCAAACACCTTTTTATTTTATTTCTTCTTTTTCTCCCTTTTTTTTCCCCCTATTTATTTATTTAAACACCGTTTTTAACAACTATTAACCATTGTTTTTTTCTTTCTTTTTCCCGCCCCCTCTAAAGTCCCGCCCCCTGCCGTTTGTGTTTGTTTGGAAATTGTTTTAAAGTGGGATTTTCATAAGGAAAAAAATAATTTAAAAAAAAACCAATAAAATCTTTAAATACATATTATTTTTGTTTATTAATTAGTTAAAATTTTCTCAATAAATGACGTAGTTATTTAAAGCTGTTCTATAGTGTGTCCGTAAAATTATATCTGAAGCTTTTAAAAGCAAATAAAAAAATCAAATTTTAATGAAAAAGAATTATTTTTTTATATTTACATACAACAACACCTCCGATTTAATAATTAAAAACAAATTTTAGAATGTGACCTCTACAACTGAGTCGGCACGTAATAATGCGCTAAAAGAAATTTGAGGAAATTTGCATTAATCCTAGGGTAGATGCCGGCACGTGCTGAGATGCAGTCGGCAGGTGTAAGCTGCAAGTCTGCAAAAAGCTTTAGCCGTCAAAGTGAGCGCCTGAGCACGTTTACGCGTGCCGACTCAGTTGTAGAGGTCATATTCTAAAAATTGTTTTTTATTATTAAATCGGAGATGTCGTTTTATGTAAATATTAAAAAATTACTTTATTTGCATTAAAATTTGACTGATTTATTCGATTTTTAAAAGCTTCGTATATTTACGGACACACTATATCAACAAAAAAAAAACCTGTCTAAAGCGAGAACCTGTAGAAACGAATAAAGAAGTTGGGAAAGCAAAATGTTGCAATAGCTCTTACAGCATAAACCTGTCTAAAACGGAAACCTGTAAGAACCGGCCAAAAGAGTTAAAAAACGCTCGATTCCGCCTTAGATGAGTTTTCCTGCGCAAAATAATTTTGTTTGAAATGGTAATGCAGTCATTAACAAGATTAAATAAAATGTTTAAATTCTATTGAATAGCGGCTTCCGGTTTAATAAAATAATTAGGTTACAAAAAATTGAAATCTTTTCGTAGAAAAATAAATAAGACTTTTTAGGCTATGCAGTGGAACTCCAACATTCGTCTTTATTTTTTCATTAAAAATTTCGGAAATTTTTTTTTTAAAAAAAAAGCAGAATACCGGTAAAATTAAAAATTTAAAAAAAAAATCGTTTAAACATTATAGCAAATAAATCTCTGTCATAATAGATAAAGTCATATTAAGGGATTAGTATGCACAGTAGGCCTAATTAAAATGCATTTTCATTGATTTTCGAGATCGATTTCTGGATAATAATACTTTTTTTTAAAGGTAAACAATTCAGGACTGGGAACGGATTAAACCACTTTTAATGTTATTCTATGGAAAAAATGTGTTCGATATTCGTCCTCTCTTCAGGAAAGGATTAATGACGAATACTGGAGTTCTACTGTATACTGTTATAAGTTGTTATAAGTTAATTAATCTAAATAACAAATTCCGGGAATTAATATTATTTCCTTCATAATAATAAATTTACATTTTCCAAGAAAGATAATCAAATCAAAATAATATTCTCATTAAAAAAACAATCTAAAAATATATTTAAAAAAGAATATAAAGAAAGAAAGAGAGAGAGAGAGAGTGTTTACAATAATTTAGTAAGCTACACGTACTCAACTTAAAAAAACAATAATGAGGTAAAATTTACGATTTTATTAATAATTATTATTAAAGGCCTACCGTAAGAATACGGTTGTGTCCGAGAAAGTGCTGACCGATAAACAATTGCAAATAACAAAAAAAAAAAAAAAAAAAAAAAAAAAAAAAAAAAAAAAAAAAAAAAAAAAAAAAAAAACCTAGTCAAGTTTATTGTTTCGTTTTACTGGGAAACTCACAAAGTGTTTTGGGTAAAAAAAAATATTAAAAAATTCATAAAATGACATTTCCACTATAAAATGACGTCATTTTAAAGTTTAATGCTTTTGCTAGTGTTTTTTAAAATTTTAATCGCATTAGTTTATCGGTCAGTACCTTTTCGGACGCAACAGGTATTGTTTTAAATTTAATTTTTTTCATTATTAAGCCAAAAAATAAATAATAATAATAATAAATTTTTGTTTACCCGTATTTAAATTTTCATTAATTAAGATTTATTGTAATTAAATAATTTATACAGTATATCTCATTATATTTTTTTCCCTAAGGATTTTTCATCGGGGATTTTTTGCCTATTTAATATTTGGCTGTCTTTTATTTATTTATTCTGAAACAAACAAAAGTAAGTCATACAGGGTGTTCCATTTTAAAGCGCCACTATTTTTAACAACAAAAAAAAAGTGCTTTTACTGTACCAAATTTTCAAAATCATTGTTAACTCTGAAATTTCGTTGCAGTCGATGATGTCATGTCGGGAGACAAACAAATCCTTCCCTCCGCATCGAAATATTCGGTACACAAAATATTAAAAAAAAAAATAATATAAAATTAAGACATATATTTAAAATTTTTTTTTTCATTTATCAAATTTGCTAAATACTAATTAAAATTTTTTTTTTTGTAAATAGCCCAAAGATATAATAAGAATGGATTCGAAAATTAACCACCACTCCAAAATTATAAGCGAAATTGAAGCAAAAGTGGAACCAATTTGGGTAAGGAAAAAATACGCGGTGTTCCTAAATGAGTGTTCCTCCCTAATTCATGACGCTATATTTTATTTTTCGCTGCAGAACATAACGAATTTATGAAACAAGAAATAAAATTTAAATATGTGTAGAATAGTCGCGACCTTGCTGGAGTTTTTTTTAAATTGCAATTTTTTATTAACAATTTTGCGTCATAAAATATGGATGGGAATTTATTTAGGAACGCCCGGTATTATACACGGTGTCCTGAAAAAAGCCCAACAAAATTCAATCCTTTCAATAATATAAATATTTTGATTAACATATGGAAAAACTTTACCTTTTTTTAACATTGAATTGTTCTATTCTATGTTTTGAAATTTTTTCCTAAAAATTGTTAATAATTGATCAAAAAAAAAAAAAAAAAAAAAATTAGAAACGGTTTGGAAGCGGAAGTGAAGATGAGTTAGAGGTATTGATTGAAAAGAACGCTGCGAATATCGAAGACAATTCGAAACAAATTCAACTTTTGAAACAATCTCTGGCCAATTTCAATCAAAAGCAGGTAAAAAATAAATAAATAAATAATATTCCTTATGGACTCAATTTTAAATTAATACACTTTTTTTTAATAATAAATGAATTTAATTAAATTAGGATTGTAGCGCGATTTGCCAACCCATTCGAGATGAAATTGAGCAAGTTCGACGAGAAATCGATGAATTGCCGAAGAAAGAGAATAAAAAAGTAAAAGTTGCAAAGTTTTCTAAAACTCACTTAAATAATTGTTATTAGTGCTAATAATAATTAATTGCCCGCGTAATTAGCCCTGCGCGTCGAATCCCTGTTTGTTCGACGGAGAGTGTTGGATGACGTCGGATGCAGAGGGTTACGAGTGCACCGGATGTCCTTCGCCCACCACTGGAAAAAATTGTCAAAGTAAGGCCAGCCACTAAACACCCTAGCCCACTAAAAAAATCTCCTAAGGGCCGTTTTTATAAACCATATTTTAAAATAAAGGGACTATAACAGCGCGCGATCTCTCTCCATATTGCAACTATGCAACTATGGCATGAAAACTTCGTCCCAATAACTGTTATACAAAGGCTATCCAAAAATTAAGTTTCCCTCATCAAGAGAAAACAAAATAATAATTAGAAAATTACAAACAATATTTATTTATTTTTGTACACTATTTTTCTTTATACACTGTAATTTGCATCCCTTTTGAAGCATTTTTGGAGCCTAAACAAGAGCTTTTTGGCAACCACTGCGTTAAAATCTGCCGCCAACTTTCGCAGATCAATTTTTTTTTTCAATTTTAATAAGTACCGGTACCGGTAATTTGAAAAAATATTTTAAAAAATTGCTGATTAATAACCAAATTAAAAATAAATTGAAAAAAAAATTTATAAAAAATATTGGAAAAAAAGCAAAAAAAAAAGTCACAAAAAATTGACCAATAAAAAAAAAAAAAAAAAACAGAAAAATAAAGAAAAATAGTAAAAAAAAAAAAAAAATTAAAATGCAAAAAAAAAGTCACAAAAAATTTACCAAAAAAAAAAAAAAAAAAAAAAAAATTGATCTACGAAAGTTGGCGGCAGATTTTTATGCAGTGGTTTCCATAAAGATTTTGTTTAGGTTCCAAAAATGCTTGAAAAGGGGTGCAAATTACAGTGTATAAAGAAAAATAGTGTACAAAAATTAATGAATATTGTTTGTAATTTTCTAAATAATATTTTGTTTTTTCTTGATGAGAGGAATTTACTTGATGGATAGCCCTCGTATAACAGTTAGTGGGACGAAGTTTTCATGCCATAGTTGTAATATTGAGAGAGATCGCGCGCTGTTATAAAACTCCCCCTTATAAAGTTATATTTAAGTAACTGTCTATGGAAGCGGCTCTTTAACGTTTAGTAAATAACTTATTTCAAGCTGCACTTTGAATATTTTATCTAAGTTTTAAGCGCACTTTGGCCTAAACGTACAAAATACTTATTATATACCAGGATTTTTATAAGTATAGGGAGTGTTATTAATGCCTATTAAAACTTTGTATGTCCTTTGCCTTCAGGTGAAGACCACACTAACACGCGCTTCCTATTGAACGACACCCTGTACGTCACCTACCCGGACGCTCCAGTGACGTGGCCGGAAGCCAAAGCCAAGTGCGAGACGGAAGGCATGGTGATGGCGATGCCTAAAGATCGGCTCGCGCACCAGTTTCTAAGGCAGAAGTTGACGGCCTTTCGAGGGCATAAAATGGACGTGTACTGGATAGGGTTGAGCAGGAAGTCGGTAAACGACCCTTGGCAATGGGTGGACGGAAGTGCGCTGACCGGATATCAGGGCTGGGCGTTCCCCAACATTCACGACCACGAATGCGTGGCGTTGTCTCGAGATAGATGAAATTTCAATTGGGACGCGGACATCTGCAGCGGCTTTGAAGGATGGACCTATTACGCACTTTGCGAGAAGGACCTTGGGACAGGACGCTAGGAGCAACCGTAAATTTAAATCAACTGGGGCTTTTCTCAGCTGCCATAATTAAAGTTTAAACACTTTTTAAAGTGTTTTTAAAATTTTTAAAACTGTTTTTTAAATTTTTAAAACTGTTTTTTAAATTTTTAAAACTGTTTTTTAAATTTTTAAAACT